>MCJB01050835.1:43850-71971 GCA_002018475.1 Nicotiana obtusifolia | reverse complement strand
ACGTCTCAAATAGATAACATGAAGTAAACGGAAACAACACCAACACAACCAAAATGCAATGCAATGCAAGTCATGACTATCGTTGCAGCGTGCCACCCGTTCCCTGGGTACCCGGCGCTTAATGTGGGGGGTTCAGTAGCGCAATATTTCGTGACGGCGTGTCACCCGATCCATGCATGTCACATCTCGTGGCGGCGTGCCACCCGATCCCATTAAAATCATTTGAAAATATCATTTAAGTTTCCAAACTGAGTTTATGAAATGAATCAATTCAGCAACAATACCCCTGAAGGGTTCACATAACCGGCGAGATGCCAAATAATACCCCTGAAGGGTTCACATAACCGGCGAGATGCCAAATAATACCCCTGAGGGGTTCACATAACCGGCGAGATGCCCAAATATGATGTAATAAACAATGACAAATACCCCTGAAGGGTTCCATAACCGGCGAGATGCCCAAATATTGCAAGAATCCCAAATCATGATGATATCAAACAAGTTTCAATCACATATGTAGTAAAATCATAAATCGGGATGGACCAAGTCACAATCCCCAGAAGTAAACGACCCCATGCTCATCATCGAGCATGTGCCTCACCTCAACATAGCACTACGATGTGCTATCCAGGGTTTCGAACCCTCAGGACATCATTTACAAACATTACTCACCTCAAACCGGCTAAATCCTTAGCCCGCGACGCCTTTGCCCTTTGAATTGGCCTCCACGTGCGTCGAATCTATCCAAATTCAGAACAATTACGTCACAATATGTTGAGGGAATAAAACCCAAGCAAAAACAATCGAAATTACTAAGAAATCTCGAAATTAGCAAAACCTGAGCCCCAGGACCACTTCTCAAAATTCAAAATTTATCACCTCAACGGGTTCCTTATCTCCTCACGAGTTCAACCATATAAAATTTGTCGAATTCCGACACCGGATCGACCTCCAACCCTCAAATCTAAGCTTTAGGGTTTTCACCATTTTTTCAACTCAAAATACCAGTAAAAATATTAAAAACAGCTATAATCTTAGGTAATTCCTTCACAATTGAGTTAGGAATACGTACCCCGATGTTTCTCTTGGAAACCCTCCAAGAATTGCTTCAAGACTTGCTTCAATCTGAGCTCTCTAGCTCCAAATATGTTTAGAATGGTCAAACCCTCTTCTTTAAGAATTTACACGAGATAATCTCCTTGGATATGGTTTTGAAGTTGATTTGTTGTGATTCTATGGTTTTTGGAGGTGTTCCTCTTCGTGGGTAACGAATATGGGTCTTGTAGGGCAAAATGAGCACTGAGTTCTACTTAAAACGTATCAAAAATCGGGTTAAAACACCCCTGACAGGCCATTTATGCGAATCGCAAACCTGTCGCATAACAGGTTTGCGGTTCGCATTTTTGGACCCAGAAATCGCAAACCTCGCCCCATGTTCTGCCTCAATTTGCGATTTTCATCTCAATTTCGCGGTTCGCATAGCTGATTTGCGGTCAATTCGCGATCGCAAATTCGACATTTCTGCAGATTTTTTCCTTGACACAAAAATAGGCATAACTTTCTCATACGATGTCCGAATTGGACGATTCTTTTTGCTATGACTCCGAAATTTCGATACGGGTCTAATGCTTCAATTAAAACTGAATTTGGAGTCCATTTGAATAATATTATACCACTTCATCTTGAAGATACGACATCAACACATTCTTAAAATGCAAAAGTTAAACTCCATCAACCATCCAAAATCCATTCGAGGCCCTCGGGACTTCAACCAAACACGCCAACATGTCCCATAACATTATTCAAACTTGTTCCAACCTTCGGAACGTTCAAAACAACTTATCAACACCAATTCACGTTCGATTCAAGCCTAAGGTTTTGAAAATCCTCTAAGTCGCTATTTTGATCTAAACCCAACCAAACCACGTCCGAATGACCTAAAATTTTGCACACAAGTCATAAATCACATATCGAAGCTACAGCAACTTTCGGAATTCCATTCCGACCCTCGGATCAAAATCTTGCCTATCAACTGGAAATCGCCAAAATTCTAACTTCACCAATTCAAGCCTAATTCTACACGGAACCTTCAAAACTAATTCCGATCACACTCCTACGTCATAAATCATCTCCCGAAACTAACCGAATCATCGGAATTCACATCCGAGCCTTCTAACTCATAAGTCAACATACAGTTAACTTTTACAACTTAAGCCTCCTTGAAAGAGACTAAGTGTCTCATTTCTGACCGATTTCTCTCCGAATGCAACTTACTCAATTAAATTACCTAAAACACTGATAACAAGGCATGATGATACAGATATTGGGGAAGACGGAGCAGTAACCCATGAGACGATTTACCGGGTCGTCACAGGTCTAGACTGGTACTCCCAAGTGGACAACTTGAGAGGGAAAGGCATGAGATCGTCGACTACACCGCTGATCGACTAGTCTACCACAAGTAAGCCTTTCTGATTTAAAAAAGGTGATTTCAGAAAAGCACGAGCACTCATCAAACGCCGCTATGTTGATAATTAGCACGAGTGGAGTATGATGCGGAGCATGCTTTATGCAAAAATAATAATACATTGCCAAGTATTTGCATGATAAAAGTACGTAAAAGTAGTAAATAAAATAGCAAAAGATAACATGAAGAGAAAAGAAAAGAAAGACAAAAGAGAGAAGTCAGTTTAGCTCAAAACATGTGCGAGAACGTAATGAAGAAGGTAGGAAAATAGGGATGGGAGAGTCATAATATAGCATTCTTGGACAAGATGGAGGAGATGGAGAGAGGTCGTACATGTCATAGCAATTTAAAACAAATAAAAACAGATAAGACTACAGATAATAGCAATAAAAGGCTCAAGTTAAAGTCACACATAAGCATGAAAGTACGAAAACAGATTTCTGGTTAGGCAGTAGATATAATTAAGACGTATTAGAATCATTAAGTCCTACAGGCATGATTTCTATATAATTTAAACCACTCAACAATTAGTGGAAATTCCTATAGGCAGGATTTGTAGGTGACTAGTTTTGACGAAGAAGCTATTTAATACATAGTTCTTATTAAATAATCCTATAGTCATGCTTTCTATGTGTGTAGTAGCATCCCATAAACATGATCTCTAAACGATTCGCGTCAGAGCAGTAAAATAGTTGAGAATGTAGAATTATTCAGTTGCCTCTATAGGCATGCGATCTAGATGGGCTGTATGAGAAAATGAGGATAGCAGCGATGATAACTTGGGTATTCTATATTGGAATTATATGGACATGGTGTCTAGACGAGTCACATATTTGAAAGAAATACCAAAGCAGATAATTTGAGTTGTTTGTATTGCTCTCCTATAGGCATAATATCTAGGTGCAAGAAGTCCAATTTAGATCTTATAGGCATGTTATCTAACCATTCAAGTCATCATATAGGCCCTAAGTCACGATAACATTGTGTGCATATAATTCCAGAGAATGAGGCACGATGAGCAAACAAACAATTAAGATCTTATAGGCATGATCTCTACCCATTCATATAAAAGATAAAGTATCCCAGTTCTCCTTTTCACTAATTTCCCCATCATTCAGTTTTACAAGTTATTACAGACCATATTGAACAAGCATAGACCCAATTACAAATATAGAATAACCCAGTTTCACATCTGGGCCTTCCAATATGCTTAGAACTTTGCATAGATAGCAGGCCCAAACTCCATATGCGAACATTGCATTTCAAACCGCCGGTACCGAAGCAGGCCCAACATACCAGGCCCAAATGAATAACTACTTACGCAGAGGGATGCCAAATTCAGCCTTATAGGTGACAAAATACTCGTAGGATTGATTAGCAACTTTCCCACTTAACTCCTAAGGCTATAGCTAATCAGCAATTCTAGCCGAAACACATGGACAAGAATACACGAAATACAGACAAGTTCACAAGGCAGACTCATACTTGCATTTTTGGAAACAAAGCTAAACTAACAGAATTGACCATCAAAGGATAGTGAACTATTTCAAAAGAGTTTCAAAAGTAAACTGATTTAGAATTATGCTAAAAGGACCTTAGACACGAGATTTAAACATGAAAATCTAACGAAGTCATAGACAAGAACAAGTAGAGTATAACCTTCACATGAGAATTTTAAAATGAAAGCTTAGTGAAGACAACATAACAAAACAGATTCATGATCGAGCAATCACTTAGTTGAGAATGAGAAAAATTTAACATACTGAGTATCAATTACAATACCAGAAAAAAAAACTTATAGTAAGCAAAAACATGTCAACTCCACATCAATCGAACAGGAAAGCACCAAACCTTATGCCAGTTGGTCACATATAGGAGAAAATACTGGTTATGCTATTTACTTTAAAGTTCTCGATTGATACTGAGGAATACAAGATCGAGCAAGTCAGGAACACAATAGAGTTACAAATAGCATTGGAAAAGATCATGGTTGACAGTAGAATTCCATAAAGACAACAGGTTAGGCATGAATGGCTCAACATGAATTAGAACACATTCTGGTATGAATTGGTTATTCATAATAGTATAGGACAAGGTAAGAAAACAAACTCAGAATAAGCAACAGTAATAAATATTTGAGCCCATAAATTAGCAGGCAGGATTAAGAAGGCAGAATCAAGGTAAAAATAGGTAAGTTGAACCACTAGAAGGCCTAGAGCCTTAAGAAGAGCTTCAAAACATATAATGGCATGCGATTCATATAAATTCTCAGAGACATAGATATGCAGAACAAAGACTGTTGAATCGTTTGAATCAGGTATTCCCGATTTCAAAGTTGTTGGCTACCACTGGGGTTTTCTGATACTAGATTTACAATTGAAGCGGTCAAGTCTAGCATAATCCCTTAGGAATCTATTTGCTGGCCTTGGTACTACTTCATCAAACTGATCCCTTACATGGACTGGTGGTTGAATATCTTCTACTTCCCGATTCTCCATTTCTTCATGAGCTATTCTTTGAAAATATGATGTTTGTCCTTTCCTGCACAAGCGAAAAGATTTTTCAATTTCTGGATTGTAACAAGCCAACATTTTTGTGGAAGAGCTGTAGCGACCCGATCGGTCATTTTGAGTATTTGCACTTTGCTCCGTAGTTTGAGGGCATGAGTAGCTCCGTATAATATTTTATGACTTGTGTGGATTGCCGGTTTTGGTTTTCATGTTATTTAGAATCGATTTGGAAAAATAAACTTAATGATTGAAGTTTTAAGTTGGAAGAGTTGATTACGTTTGACTTCTATAAATTTGACATCGGAACGGAGTTTGGATGGTTCCGTTAGGTCTGGATGGTGGTTTAGACTTGGGCATATGCCCAGATTTGCATTTGGATATTTCTAGAAGGGTTCGACGCTAATTGGCGAAAGTTGAAAATTTGAAGGCTTAGAAAGTTCATAAGTTTGACTAGGAGGTGACTTTGTGGATATCGAATTTGCATTGTGGTTCCGTGAATTGGACGTTATGTTATTTCAGACTTTGTGTGCAAAATTTGAGTTCATTCTGAGTTGATTTAATATGTTTCGGCACGCGTTTTGAAAGTTGAAAGTTCAAAGTTCAATTAAATTTTATTTGAGGTGTGATTTGTTGTTTCGATATTGTTATGCGTGATTTGAGGTCTCGAGTAGGTCCATGTTATGTTATAGGACTTTTTAATATATTCGGATGGGGTCCTGAGGGGCCCAGGTGAGTTCTGGACGAGGTTCAGACCATTTCTCATTTTTATTTGGTTGCTGGTAGCTGCCGGCACTGGTGTGGTGCACCAGCGGTTGAATTGCGCAGGTGCAATGCTCACAGAAGCGACAAAGGAGTCACAGGAGCAGATGTGGAGTTGGAGTAGGGCTCTGCAGATGCGTGAAATGGGCCACACATGCGGAAGCGCGGAAGCAGTGCCTTAGGTGGCAGGGGCGAGGTTTGGCTCAGGTGCGATTGTAAGCCGCACCTGCGGGCGCGTAGGTGCAAAGTGATGTTCCACAGAAGCGACTGCTGTTATGTTTGTTTCGCTCGCCAAAGCAAAGATTGGGCCGCATGCCCGTGTCCACAAAAGCGGAAGTTTGATTCGCAAATGCGAAAACCACCGGGCAGAATCTATATCGAGGTTTTGGTTCTTTTATCATATTTTGAGCTTTGGGACTCGGATTAAGGCGATTTTTGAAGAGATTTTCATCACGTGGATTGGGGTAAATGTTCTACACTTGGTTTTGATTATATTTTGCGAATCTATCTTCATATTTGGCAGCATTGGTTGATGAATTTTACAGAGGAAATTGGGGGATTTTGTCTAAATTTTCATAAAGCGAATTTTGAGTTCCGAACATCGATTCGAAGTCGGATTTGACTGAAACTAGTATGGTTGAACTTGTAATTGATTGGGTTGTCGAATTTTGTAAGTTTTGTAGGGTTCCGATGTGCGGGTCCGGGTTTGACTTTTGAGTTGATTTTGGGCTTTTCATTAAGGATTTGACTTCTATCATCTGGAATTTGATGCATTTGAGTTGCTTTTGGCTAGTTTCGAGCCATTCGGAGGTCGGTGCGCGTGGGATGGAATTTTGGAGTATCCCTTGTCTTGCTCGGTATTGGATCTGGCTTGTTCGAGATAAGTAACACTTCTAAACTATAGCTGAGGATATGAACCCTGATTATACGTGTTATTATTTGTTTGGAAGTGATGGGCATGTGGGCATGCACCATAGAAATTGAGACTCGGTCGATTCCGTAGAGTTGTGTAGCCAATTGACTTGTATTTTTCATGTGTTAGAGAAACTTAGCTGTGACTTATGTTAGAAATCATGCTTAGGCAAATGCTGGCATTAAAAGGACACACTGAGGTCATTTCTGTTGTCGAATTATATGTTTAGATTGTAATTTTGTACTCAGTCATGTTCATTCATTGGATGTCATATCTCAGCCTCTATGGATACATCATATCATCATTTTGGGCTAGTTTCATGGCATTATAAGCCCGAGAGACGTGAGAGATTAATGACTGAGTGAGGCCGAGGGCCTGATTGTGAGTGATATTTATGGGATCAAGCTGCAAGCAGTAACATGCTTTATTGATTTATGCCTGGATTTGGCTTATTATAGCGCTTGGGCTGAAGGAGCCCCTCCGGAGTCTGCACACCAACAGTGAGCGTAGTTAATATTATATTGAGGGATGGATCTTCCCTGCGTTGGATTGGCCTTATATTGTACTTAGAGACTGAATGTCAGTTATATATATATTTGGGATGGATCCTCCCTGGACTGGATTGGCCATATACAGTATTGAGTGACTGTACGCGGGTTGTCATTTATATTTGGGTTGGATTTGCCCTGTATAGTGTCGAGGGACTGAGTGTGCTGAATATTGAGCGTGATGAGTGGAAATGCGAGACAGTGAGATTGAGTACTCTAAGAGCATGAGTACATGAGTTTATCGTTGAGATGCATTGAATTTGACATGCGTACTTAAGATACAGGCCTAGTGATGCATTTCCTCATACTACCCGATTTTGGTGATATCCATGATTTCACCTGTTTAATGACATGTAGGTATAAATATGCATTTTCCTCATGCTATCTGAAAATGAAACATCTTGTTATTGTTGAAAGTTTTTTGGGAAAAATCACAGCTTTCATTTATTCATATGCTTTTGGCGTTACGGTGGAAGATTTGGGATTTATTGTTATATTTGAAAAGCATGCGTACCTTTCTGTAACTGTGAACGAGTTGAGCATCTTACCTCTGAAGTTATTTTCATGTACCATTTTATTATTATTGCTATGACAATTGCTGGTTATTGGAGTTGGACTCTGACCTTTTTCCCAGCTCGTCACTACTCTCAACCTAAGGTTAGGTTTGTTACTTATTGAGTACATGGGGTCGGTTGTATTCATACTACAATTTCTGCACCATGCGTGCAGTTGTTGGATGCTGATGTTGTTGTGCACGGCGGGAGCTAGATTTGAAGGTTTACCTACATTCCGGTCATAGCCGCCTCTTGATCTTGGTAGCTTAAGAATTTTAATCTGTTCTGATATAGTTCAAACAGATGATGTACTTTATTTCATACCAGCTTTGTAAATTCTAAATCTTAAAAGCTCATGATTTGTACTACCAGTCCTTGGGAAATTCTTGTATAAAAGCAGTTGTATTGTCATTTCCTTTCTCAATAAATCTCATTAAATTGGATAGTTGCTAATTGGCTTACCTAGCGGGTTGGGTTAGGTGCCATCACGACTAGTTGGATTTCGGCTAGTTACAAGTTAGTATCAGAGCACTAGGTTCATGGGTTTTACGAGTCATGAGCAAGTGTCTACTAGAGTCTTGCAGATCGGTATGATGACATCCATACCTGTCTTCGCGAGGCTATGAGGCATTTAGGATAATTTCTCATCTTTATTTCCTTATTGTGCGGAATTGATTCATCTTGAAACATAACTCCTTGAATTCCTTTCAAACATGTATGCGCTCGGTATTAGCTGTGCATCGACGACTTGTGATTCCATGGATGAGTTGCGAGATATGGTTTCTGTGTGCTGATGATGGGCCAATATGGAGGACTTGAGGCCGGGTTTTGATCGTAGCGTGAACACGGGGATTTCGACAGTGTGACCACGTGCTTTTGGACTTATAAGTCTGGTAGTGTCCCTATGAGTGGAAGTTGTGGCTTGATGAGTGGTTGGATGGCTATATGATGAGTGTCATGTGATGGTGGAACGTGTTCAAGTGGTTTGAATGTGACAAGAAGAGGTTGCTTGAGATGTAGAAAGGACTATTGGGTGCTTGATTTCTGTCTTGATCTGACGGATAGTCTCGAGTTATGAGCATGTTGAAAGATTTTTTTTCATGTTGTTTAATTGTGGAACGAAGTATATTTTCATGTCTTATTGATGAGTTTAGACTCAGGAAGATTAAGTGATTATGGAGTAATTGTGGTTATGAAAGGGTATAGAGAGATGTCAGCTTGAGGCTAAGCAGGTGGGTTATAACCTGCAGGGTAATCTACGGAAGGGTGATCCTTATGAGGTTTTAAGGAGGACTTCTTTTCTACCGTGGGTTATGGGTATTGCAATTTGAGTTTGGATTAGTTGTAATAGTTGACCTGACCGTCACGAGGATGAATGTGAGATTGCAGATGATTTGAGGTATTATATGATTTGTGTTACATAAGCTTAAGATTGGAAATAGCCTCCCTATCCTCACAAGGTAGGGGTAAGGTCTGCCTACACAGTACCCACCCCGAACCCCACGGTGTGGTATAATACTGGGTATGTTGTTGTTGTTGTTGAGCTTATGAAGGATTTAGCTGAATCTCACTGCGGTACTATGGCAGTAATAGAGTATGGGCATTGTGAGTTATCGAGTGTTTTGATCTATGGCTGGGAGCCAAGTGGGGGAGTATGCTATCAATGATTTGGTGACAGGCTATTCGGCTCAATTGAGATTTAAGCAGAGTAGATGACTCTCGAGAAGATTCTAATGGATTCAAGATTTATATGTAACAATTGAGAATTTATTTGAAGTTGTACATGGCAAGATGTGGGATTTGTATTGGATGGTGTCGGGACTCTCAGTATTTCTATATCCTTATAGATTCTGCATTCCAGTATCAGGAAGAGGGAATACAACGGCTTATGGGCCTTAAGGCGGTGTGGTTTTATGCTAGGGCCTGGTATGGTGTGCTTTGGTGGAGGATCGCGGTGTTCTTTCAAGGGGAAGTGTCAACTTGAGGGTAATTCGGAAGGAACTCAGAGAAATAGTACAGCTCGGTAGTAGGTTGGATCAGCAAGGTAATAGATATGATCCGTTCTTTTGGTATTTGTGATGTGGTGAGGCTCTACAGGTGTTTTGGTGTCAACACTCTTGGGTTTGGCGATCTGCGTGGCTTGGTCGAGTTAGAGAGACTCAGTTTTGATTGTTTGGTTATGGGTAAATGGGTTTCGAAGAGTTCTCGATGGTTTTTACCACGGTTTGAGATGGATATTTCCTACTGGCGTAAGGAGCATGTCGCGTATTGTGATTTTCTCCTAGATGGTATCAAATGGAAGATTTCTGACTGATAGGTCACGGTTCAGTTTTGAAGGGAAGGTCATGAATTCTTAGGCAACATGGATAGTTTCAGGTGACTAGATGAATGGTATTACTACTTGGAATTGCCTGAGGAGAGTGTTCATTTAGAAGACGTGCTGAGTTTTGACCTACAGATGCTTCGTTGGTATTGCGGTACTCGCCTGGTTGCTTAGCTGCTGATATTTTGGATTTTTGCTATGTGGCACGAAAGAATTATAGAAGTATTCCTCGGGGGATGATCGTGTATGAGAGAATTGTTAGACATTCGGGCGGTGGAGTTTGGATCAGATATGGTGATTCATGTGTTCTATGGACTTGGAGACCAAGAGTTCTCAGAAACTGATTGCTTCGTGGTTGTGGAATGTGAAGATGTGGCCAAAGCTAGCTAGATGATAGTATGTGTTATGGTTTGGTCATTGTGGACTTTCAGAGGGTTACTTATCTATTTGTGGATGACTAGAGTTGATTTGGGGCCCATTGGCAGGCCCAAATGAGGATGTGTATTCTACATCAGGTCGGATTGGTTGATTCCACAATGCTGTTATTGAGGGATGTACCATTCGGATAGAGTTGAGCTTATTCGTGTTTTGAGATGCTCCGTGAGTTACCCTTCGATTCTACGAGGGGCTATGATCCGTTGGTTATAGGCACACATGGTGAAAGTCTATTTGGGCCATATAGCAGAATTTGAGCGAGATGGACATTAAGGTGTTGAGTGATTGATTGCGTATTTGGTTATGTTCTTCCGGACTTTGGTATTGTGTTATTGGTTCATCTATCGTTATGGTCATGCACCTTGGATACTTGATGTCGAATTGTGCGTTGTTATTGATTTTGTGCATGGTGTCTCGGGGTATTTCATATGGACCAGTGTTTGGATGGGTTCTTAGCATTTCGTTGTGGCGGTACTTGTTGAGCTTGCGAGACGGTTCTCTCATTTCAGTCATTTTCCATGATTAAGTACATATGAATTGTTGCGTGTTGGTGCACAAATGGCATGATTTGTGGCTCTGTGTAGTATTGGTGCGGCGTGTTAGTAGAGTAGCTTGTATTTGATAAGTGGAAGTCGTCGGACCTAGAATGGGTGCTATCAGATTTTATTGCGGTATATTTGGAAGGACAACGTCGTTGATCGAGCTTAGAAATTGGCTATAGTTCTTGTCGAAGGAGAGGGTGCTCCATGACTTGTTGATCTGATGAGTTGTTATGAGTTTCTGCATGTTTCTTTCGTCATCGGCCGTGTACAAAGTTTTCAAAATGAGGTTTTGTTTGATACGAGGTTTATTACTGGTATTGGGTTGTTGTGAGCAGCTACCGTGATCGAAAATTTTGCTACAAGTATGCGAGTCATGTGGTATATCATGTGATTACATCTTGGGTTAGGGTTATGGCTTGATACAACTTGTTCAGACTTATGCAGCGTGCAGATGCGAGATTCGGGTCTTATAAGAAATTTCAGATGTTGGAAATTGGATTTTGTGGTTTAAGGGCTAAGGTTGAAGTAATGATCTTCAGTTATGTTGTGTTGTCGGGCCAATATGGAATAGGGTGACGTGGGATCACCCCCGGTTACGTGCCTGGTAAGGTTACAAGGCGGTTTGATGGCTTGGAACAACTCATGGAATGTTCGGACGAACATATGTTAAGTGGGGGAGGATTGTAACGACCCGACTGGTCGTTTTGAGCATTTGCCTTTCGCTCTGTAGTTTGAGGGCATTAGTAGCTCTATATGATGTATTATGACTTACGTGGATTGTCGGTTTTGGTTTTCAGGTTATTCAGAATTGATTTGGAAGAATGAATTTAATGATTGAAGCTTTAAGTTGCAAGAGTTGATTAAGTATGACTTTTGTGAATTTGACACCGGAACAGAGTTTGGATGGGTCCTTTAGGTCCGGATGGTGGTTTTGGACTTGGGCGTATGCCCGGATTTGTATTTGGATATTTCTAGAAGGATTTGGCGCTAATTGGCGAAAGTTAAAAATTTGAAGGCTTGGAAAGTTCATAAGTTTGACCGGGAGTTGACTTTGTGGATATCGAATTCAGATTGTGGTTCCGAGAATTGGAGTAGCTTCATTATGTCAATTGGGACTTGTGTGCAAAATTTGAGTTCATTCCGAGTTAATTTGATATGTTTCGGCATGAATTTTTGAAGTTGAAAGTTCAAAGTTCATTTAAGTTTGATTTGGGGCACGATTCGTCATTTCGATGTCGTTATGAGTGATTTGAGGCCTCGAGCAGGTCCGTGTTATGTTATGGGACTTGTTAGTATATTTGAACGGGGTCCCGAGGCGCCCGGGTGAATTTCGGGCGAGGTTCAAACCATTTCTCATTCTTATTTGGTTGTTGGTAGCTGCTGGTACTGGTGTTGTGCACCTGCAGTTGAAATTTCGCAGGTGCGATGGTCGTAGAAGCGACAAGGAGTCGCAGGAGCGGATGTGGAGCTGGAGCAGGGCTCTGCAGATGCGTGAAATGGGCCGCACCTGCGGAAGCGTGGAAGCAGTGCCTTAGGTGGCAGGGGCGAGGTTTGGAGCAGGTGCGATGGCAGAGCCGCCCATGTGGGCGAGCAGGTGCAAAATGATGTTCCACATAAGCGATAGCTGCTGAGTTTTGTTCGCTCACAGAAGCGAAGATTGCGCCGCATGCGTGTGTCCACAGAAGCGGAAGTTTGATTCGCAAATGCGAAAACCCCTAGGCAGAAACTACAAATCGAGGTTTTGGTTCTTTTATCATAAATTGAGATTTGGGACTCGGATTGAGGTGATTTCTGAAGTGATTTTCATCACATGGATTAGGGTAAGTGTTCTACACTTGATTTCTATTATATTTTGTGAATCTATCTTCATATTTGGCAGCATTGGTTGATGAATTTTACAGAGGAAATTGGGGGATTTTGTATAAAATTTCATAAAGCGAATTTTGATTTCCGTACATCGATTCGGAGTCGGATTTGAATGAAACTAGTATGGTTGAACTCGTAATTGATTGGGTTGTCGGATTTTGTAAGTTTTGTTGGGTTCCGAGGTGCGGGCCCGGATTCGACTTTTGAGTTGATTTTGGGCTTTTCATTAAGGATTTGACTTCTATCATCTGGAATTTGATGCATTTGAGTTGCTTTTGGCTAGTTTTGAGCCATTCGGAGGCCGGTGCGCGTGGGATGGCATATTGGAGCATCCCTTATCTTGCTCGGTATCGGATTTGGCTTCTTCGAGATAAGTAACACTTCTAAACTTGTAGCTGAAGATATGAACCCTGATTATACGTGTTATTATTTGTTTGGAAATGATGGGCGTGTGGGCATGCAGCATAGAAATTGAGACTCGGTCGATTACGTAGAGCTGTGTAGCCAATTGACTTGTATTTTTCATGTGTTAGAGAACTGAGCTGTGACTCATATTAGAAATCATGCTTACGCAAATGCTGGCATTATTGGGACACACTGAGGTCATTTCTATTGTCGAATTATATGTTTAAATTGTAATTTTTTACTCAGTCATGTTCATTCATTGTATATCATATCTCAGCCTCTATTGCTATTTATGGATACATCATATCATCATTTTGGGCTAGTTTCATGACATCATAAGCCCGAGAGATGTGAGATTGATGACTGAGTGAGGCCGAGGGCCTGATTGTGAGTGACATTTATGGGATCAGGCTGCAAGCCGCAAAGTGTTTTATTGATTTATGCCTGGATTTGGCTTATTATAGCGCTTGGGCTAAAGGAGCCCCTCCGGAGTCTGCACACCAACAGTGAGCGCAGTTAATATTATATGGAGGGATGGATCTTCCCTCTGCATGGATCTTGCCTAATTATTTATATTGAGGGACGGATCTTCCCTGGGCTGGATTGCCCTATACAGTACTGAATGGTTGAATGTCAGTTATTATGCATATATATATATATATATATGGGATGGATCTTCCCTGGGCTGGATTGGCCATATACAGTACTGAGTGACTGTGCGCGAGTTGTCATTTATATTTGGGCTGGATCTGCCATGTACAGTGCCGAGTGACTGAGTGTGCCGAATATTGAGCGTGATGAATAGAAATGCGAGACAGTGAGATTGAGTACTCTGAGAGCGTGAGTACATGAGTTCATGGTTGAGATGCATTGCATTTGACATGCGTACTTGAGATACTTGCATAAAGATGCATTTCCTCATGCTACTCGATTTTGGTGACATTCATGATTTCACTTGTTTATTGACATATAGGCATAGAGATGCATTTTTCATCATGCTATCAGAAAATGAAACATCTTATATTGTTGAAAGATTTTTGGGAAAAATCATAGTTTTCAAAGTTATTCATATGCTTTTGGCTTTTCGGTGAAAGATTTGGGATTTAATGTTATACTTGAAAAGCATGTCTATCTTTCCGTAGCTGTGAACGAGTTGAGCATCTTACTTTTGAGTTATTTTCATGTACCATTTTATTATTATTGCTATGACTGTTTCTGGTTATTGGAGTTGGACTCTGACCCTTGTCCCAGCTCGTCGCTGCTTTCAACCTAAGGTTAGGTTTGTTACTTATTGAATACATGGGATCGGTTGTACTTATACTACACTTCTGCACCTGGCGTGCAGATGTTGGAGGTTGATGTTGTTGTGCACGGCAGGAGCTGGATCTGAAGGTGTACTTGCATTCCGGTCATAACTGCCTCTTGATCTTGGTAGCTTTAGAATTTTAATCTGTTCCGGTATAGTTCAAACAAAGGATGTACTTTATTTCATTCCATTTTGTAAATTCTAAAGCTTAGAAGCTCATGATTTATACTACCAGTCCTTTGAAAAATTGTTGTATGAAAGCAGTTGTATTGTCATTTCTTTTCTTAATAAATCTCATTAAATTGGATAGTTGTTAATTGGCTCACCTAGCGGGTTAGGTTAGGTGCCATTACGGCTAGTTGGATTTTGGGTCGTGACAAGAGCGGATCATAAACTACCTAAAATTTTAAAGAGAAGAAAAATAATAATAAATTAACACTAATTTAGCAGTACTAGTAGTTAATAAAATAACTAATAAATTTTCAAAGATAAAAAAAATAGCTAGAAAAAAAAAAGGTACGATAATATATTAAGTATAAGTAAAGGTAGTACTAGTAAATAATAGTAATTAGAAATAAAGTTAGAATAATATTGTAGGTAAAAGTACTAGTAATATTATATTTAATATACTACAGTAAAGGTAATGATAGAAGTAATAGGAATAAAAATACTTATTAGTAGATTGTGAAAATATTAACAACAATTTCTCAAATTAGTAACAAAATATTTAGTTTGAAGTAGATGTATGCCAATCCCCGGCAAAATGCCAAAAATTTGACGACCCAATGTGTGTTGAAATTTCCTGCTCGTACTCTGTCAAATTCTAGTATAGTTTAAGATATCATCCCACAGAGACTGGATAACCTATGTTACAGGCTTGTAATACTTTAACTACTATTTGAGAGAATCAATTGATGAAAAGTGAGTGAAGCTTAAAACTTGTTAATTACTTAAACAAAACAAATAACTTTTGAAAGATTTATAATTTAAAAAAAGAGTTGATAATATTACTATAATAAAATCTCAATTTCTACATTTATTTCTTTAAAGAATAATTGCTTATTTCTAATACAATTATATTTTGCTCACTAAGAAATAACTAATTAATAACAATCTGTGAGAATTATATTAATTAATCAACTTAAGACTAGTGACGTTTAAACCGAAATATTTTTCTTGCTTGAATTGTGCTAAAAGAAAGTAAAAAATTCGTGAGAATAATTTTTTGAAGGTTCAATAATCTTGCCTACAACAATTTCTCCGAGACAACTAAAACTGAGGCAAGCAAGATTACTGGCTTGAAAATAGTTTACTGAAAAATTACTTTCATTCTCCTATTTTATTCACAGTTATTATATATTAATTTTGCTTCGCGAGAATTATAAAATTATTATATGAATAACTTACAGATAAAATATATTGACGTGATAATAGAGTAATTAAAAACCATCATTTCAGCACAGTATGAAATGTAAATAAAAAGTTTCAAGCCAAGAATATATAAAAATTGAGATAGTATTATAAAATATATCAAGCTTCATCAACTATCCCAACGAAAAGAGATTACTCCACTATGGAGTAAGAAAAACCAAAAAAAAAAAAGATATTTAGAAGACTAGAAATATTTAACAGACTAAGGAAATATTTTTACTACAAAGAAAGAAGACAAAGACTAGTTCTTGTCTTGCAAAAGATTTCATATCCTTATACAAAGAGAGCTTGCTATTTATAGGAAAATATGAGTAGCTTTTGTCATGTTCCACTTTTGCGAATGTGAAATTCATGTATGCGAAGTGACCTTTGTGTACGTTGATTCCATATATACAACTATGGCACTTGTACTTCACTCTTGACTTCATGAGTTAGTCTTGCAAATGTAGGTTCCATGCATGCGAATGTGACCTTTGCAAATATAGATTCCACACATGCATCTATGACTCTTTTGCTTCCATTCTTGACTTCATGAGTTAGACTTGCAAATGTAGGTTCCATGTATGCAAATGTGACCTTTGCGTATATAGATTCCACATATGCATCTAAAGCTCTTTTGCTTCCATTCTTGACTTTATGGGTTAGACTTGCAAATATGGGTTCCATGTATGAGAATGTGACCTTGCGTATACAGATTCCACATATGCAACTATGCTCCTTTTCATCTCTAGTTATCTCTTTCCATAAGCCCATATATGTATTTCACATTTGTGAATATGAAGATGATGTGTGAGCTATGGCTTTGCTTCATTCTCTTGTCTTTTAGCCTCTTTCCTTCTTTTTCATAATTTCTTCTTCCTACAAGATTTGCTAGAAAATATGCGAGGATATGATATCATTATTCATATTTCATTTTAAAAACTTATTTCTTACATATGAAATTATATGAATAATTTATATCCATCAACCGTGAAGCCATTGTAAGTAAAGCAGAAGCATAAAGAGAAAAGAAAAGTTTGCAAAGAAATCTTAGAAGGGAACGAAAAAGAGTAGAAGAAGTTTTGGAAGATGTGTGATGCGGTATTTATAAGAAAAAGGAGTCATTATGAACCATCATCATAGAACCGTCACGTTGAACTGACATAGCCACAGAAATCCTAAAAGGACACTACAAATAGGAAAGCCCATCACAACTAGACACGTGTCTCGAGCAATAAATGGAAGAGACATACGTGTATTCGCGTTTAAGGTTAGTCATAATGATATCAGGAAGAGGCAGCCATAAATAAACTTACCACTTCCTGAATATTCAGAAAGTGAGGGGACTATCTGTATTGGTGAAAAAATAGACTCGCCACATGGACTAATGATATGCTGATAGGTGGCATGAGAGTCAAAGAAATAAAGAAGAATGAGGGTCAGGAGAAGCACGGGTAAAATACCTACGGGATTGTCTATAAAGATACTGCATCTAACAATTAGAAAAGAAGAGATAGGAGCGAGATGCATGATTAAAGACTACAAAGAAGAAAAACTCATTAATAGCCACGAATATGGAAAGAAATTGACATAATCCCTAATTGTGCGTGATTGAATATTATTATCATAAAACCGTTACAAATTACACAAGTAACGAGGAAACAATGTAATAAATATTAGTAGCGGAAAATAATTAATTAGCGCAAAGCAGTTACATATTGTACCCTTATATGAACCTCCCTTACTATATTTTGTACGATCATCAAGGAATTCACAAAATTATACTGTTAATCACTTATATTTTATACTCTGCTATTTGAAGAATCTGGTTCTCTTTTCTCAGAAGGAAGCGGTGACTATCAATAAGATTTTTGTCCTTATTCTCTCAATATTTTTTTTTTCCATCTATATTAGAAAAAATGAAATAGAATTGGTTATTATAAATCTGAATTATTCTACTATTTACTTTGACCACAAAAACTATTTTTGGTTAAGCAGTAGACTAACCAGTCACCGAAGGAGGATGGCTAGTGGCTAAATTGGCCATGAAAACATTATAGGGTTTAGCCACCTTATGGTGTTTTCTCACGGAAGAGAGGATAGTATTTTTCTCTTAATGATGTATCTATAGGTTCACATGTTCAATGGGTTAACTTAAGATTTTTGTAGCAGCATGATAATAGGGCGAGTTTAGTAGAGGTCATTGAAAAAGATGTTGAAACAACTTGGAGAGCTAGCTATCGAACTTAAGGGAGTCCAAGCTTCTGTGAAACTCAATGAACAAAGTATAATTGTATTGGGGGATCTTAACTGATGAAAGTTAGTGAACGGGCAAGTAACACTCCAAAAACTTCTTCTACTCCACCATTTCTTGGGCACATACGCCAAGCGGCACTTCCTCAAAGTACTCTACAGTGGAATACTCCAAATGAAGTTCCATACCTTCAAGTTCGACATGGGGATCAATAAGATGATCAAGAACCTCTCTATGAGGAAGATGAAAAGGATTTTGGTTACAAAACCATGGTGATGAATACTATTATGGCCGGGCTACTAAGAGGGCAAAAAGGAAGAGGAGTCTAAAGAGCTGTCACGACCCAAAATTCACGATAAGTCGTGAGGGAGCCTAACGCAATTCATCAATTTACTTACTCATTTATTACTCTCGAGATCATAATCTCCATTACTTAAACAGTATAAAATAGAATTTGAAGGGGAAAAATAATAATAACTACGTGATCTACAATAACAATCAAGCAGCAGAAACCCCCAAACTCGATGTCACAAGTGCATGAGCAATTTCTAAGGAGTACAATATTAACACAACGTCTGTCCCGAATATAATAAGACAGAATAAAATAAATAGTACAAGGACTGGGTGGACTGCGCTACGTGGCCTAGAATGCTGCTCACTTAAAGTCTCCTCAACGGGTGCGCCTACGCGTCAGGATGATCACCAAATGAACCTGTCAATACATGCACATTTAGTACAGAAGTGCAGCATGAGTACGTAAATCAACGCGTACCCAGTAAGTATCTAGCCTAACCCTAGAGAAGTAGTAACGAGGGGTCGATATCGACTCTTACTGGAGGTCCAATAAAGCAATATAATAAAACTTAAACAGATATACGGTGTACGACAATAATAAGATAAATCTGTAAGTGCATAACCTCCCAATTATTTCTTTTAAAGTATAAGTTTCTCAATCCTGTATCCTGCCTTAATATCTTGGAAATTATCAAGTGCCATTATCAAATAAATAAGGAACATCGTATAGTATGTCGGGCATCAGCAGAAAGAGAATCTCGTGAATGTTCGGACTACCAGCGATACAACGCACGATAATGCCAAGGTCGTTCGGTCCAATCTAGAATAATGTGTACATTGCCGAGGGTCAAGCGGTACGAACGATAGATGCACCTATATACTGTCGAGGCGTTTGGCCCGCTCCATAAGAAAAGGAAAGAAGTTCACCAAATTACGAGACACGTGTTTATAATACAACACAGGAGCATAAAATGAATATAATCGTTACCATTTCTCAATTAACTTGCCCAAAATTCAAAGTGTCAAGGCTTGGCCTATTATACTTACGTTTATTTCTAATTCAAATGCAATTATAATTTTAATTAGTTAAGCCAGTAGAATGAGTTCAAATAATTTAAATATCACAGGATAAGATCCTAAGTCTATCTGGACATAACATGTTTAGCTACGTACGTCACCTCGTGCATACGTAACACACACAACTAGTTGCACATGACAATAATTATCACCTAGGGGGTCGTTTCCCCCTCACAAAGTTAGACAGGAGACTTACCTCGCTCCGAAGTTCCATAACCAGCTCCATCGCCTCTTTAACACCTCAATTCCAAACCAAACCTTCCGAAACTAGTCAAACCATGTGCAAACAAATGAAAATATACTCTAATACCCAAAATAATTCAATTCATCACAATCCCCAACTCCGCTCGAAAAGTTAATAAAGTCAACCCTCTGGCCCACGTGCCCGAATTCAAAAAAATTTCGAAAATAAACTTTACCCATAATATTACAAACTCAAATATATAATTTATTCTCAATTCCATGTCAAATTTCGTGGTCGAATCCCAAATGTCACGACCTAAAATCCGCAAAAGGTCGTGATGGCGCCTAACCCCGCCATCCGGCAAGCCAACAGTAATTAGTCAATTTAATTACTCATTATACTACCTCAAAATCATAATTTTTATAAATGAAATAACGTGAAATAGAATTTACACGAACTACAGTGGTGAACAACCCGTAGGAACCCCCAAAGACCGGTGTCACAAGTGCATGAGCATCAATTAGGAAAATATAATATAATACAACATCTGTCTGGAATATAAGTTAGACAGAAAAAATATAAATAACTTTGATGGAGACTCTATAGGCTGCGGATCGTAACATGAGATGCAGCTCACGGTAAAGCCCTTGATATAGCCGCACCTCTACTCCCAAAGACCACCGGATATATATGAACCTGCATAATAAGTGCAGCGAGTGTAGTATGAGTACGTAAATCAACGCGTACCCAGTAAGTATATAGCCTAACCCCAGAGAAGTAGTGACGAGGGGTCGACATCGACACTTACTAGTGGTCCAACAAGACAGATACAGTAAAAGTAAACAGGGAGTCAGAGTAGATAAACGATATAAAAAGTGTAAATACGTGGTACAGTCTTCCTCTTAGCAATGACTCAAACTCTCAGCTAGTAACTACTTCCTCAATCGAAGTATATATATATAATGGACCTTACCGGATAGATCGTCACAGTTCAACCAGGAACAAGCTCACAGATATGTTGGCTTCTTGCCAATTATTCGCACGATTTCATAAGAGTATTTATAGAAATGTCGAGGCGTACGCCCGATCCCGTCATAATATGTGCACTGCCGAGGGTCGAATGACACAAACCATAGATACATCTATTATATTGCTGAGACGAACGGCCCGCTCCCATGACAGTATGATACATAATCCTGCCGAGGCGAACGGCACGAACCATAGATGTATATATTATACTTCTGAGGCGAACGGTCCATCCCATTAGAGTAAGAAGCTTTAACGGGTCTTTGACCCCACTCAGGGATAGACGTGTAGGCTATAAATTTTGAGGGAAACCTTTCGATGAAAACACATAAACCAGGAGAAATTCGTAAGGGGAGTAAAATTATTTTGTGGCTAATCATGAAGCCCATGGAATCTCTACCATATCTAGTTGTTTCACTCTACACACATCTCATCTCAATTCGCAATGTAAAATAAAAGAATTAAATAGGCAGGAGACAACTCAAGTAATACAACTATAACATGGTGTGAGCCTAAGTCTGCCCGGACATAATATGAATCTAGCTACGCATGGACTCTCGTCACCTTGTGCTTACGTAGCCCCCGCAATAAGTGACACACAACAATTACATCACCTAGGGGTAGTTTCCCTCTCATAGGGTTAGACAAGACACATACCTTGCTCCAAAATTCCAAAACTGGCTCCAAAGCCTCTCTGATACCTCAAATCAAAGCTCGTCGATCCAAAGCTATTCAAACAATGTGCAAACCAGTCAAAATATATTCTAATACCCATAATTGATCAATTTATATTAATTCCCAAACTCCGCTCGAAAAGTCTATAAAATCAACCCTCAAGCCCACGTACCCGGATTTCAAAAATTTTTGAAGATAAACTTTACCCATAACACCACGAGCTCAAATATATAATTTATCCGAAATTCCATGTCAAATTTTGTGGCTAAAATCAAAAAATGCCAATTTTAGGTTTTCTACCAAAATCCCAAATTTTTACTAATTTCGATGTTTAAATCCATATATAGACCAAGATTTAACTTGTAATAGGTGGAATCACTTACCTTGTGTTGCTTGATGAATATCTCCCCTTGTAGCTCTCCAAAAATCGCCCAACCCAAAAGAAAATGTGAGAGAACTGGGCTAAGTCCTGAAATATATCTCTACTGCCCAGTTCCTTCCTCTACGCGATCGCGGAATGACCCTCGCGATCGCGAAGGCCAAACAGCCCAGGACCAAAATCTCTGCTTCGCGTTCGCGTTCCTCACGCTGCATTCGCGAAGCCTTCCGTCCCTATTACTTCGCGTTTGCAGGGTAGGCCTCGCATTCGCGTAGACCAAATGGCCTCAGGCCCAGCTCCTCCCTTTCCTTCTACACGTACGCGACTGCCCCTTCGCGTTCGCGTAGGTTCCTCAGGTTCTTTTCCGTGTTCGTGACCTCTATGTCGCATTCGCGATGAGCAATCTCCTCCAGCCCATAAATCCTTCTGTGCGAATGCGATCGCCTCCATGCATTTGCGATGAAGGACACCAGAACGAGCATCAGCAGTAGCAGAACATGGGGAAATGACCCGTAACCATCCCAAAACACGCCCGAGGCCCCCCGGACCCCGTCTTATCACACCAACCAGTTCCATAACATGATACCAACTTGCTCGAGGCCTCAGATCACATCAAACAACATCAAATCTACAAATTGCTTATCGATTCAAGCCTAATGAACCATTGAACTTCTAACTTCCAAAACTGATGCCGAAATCTATCAAATCACGTCCGATTGACCTCAAATTTTGCACACAAGTCATAATTGACATAACGGACCTACTCCCACTTCCGGAATCGTAATCCGACCCCAATATCAAAAGGTCCATTCTCGGTCAAACTTCACAAAAATCATCAAATTTCCAACTTTTGCCAATTGACGCCGAAACGACCTACGAACCTCCAAATCCATATCCGGACGCACTCCCAAGACCAGAATCACCATACGAAGCTATTCCCAGTCTCGGATCCAAACGGACATCGATAACATCAAAATCCACTTTAACCCAAACATAGGAAATTCTTAAACCTTCAAAATGCCAACCTTCCATAATACGAACTGAGATACTCCCGAGCCACCCGATTCTCGACCCGAACATATGCCTAGGTCCGAAATTGTCATACGAACCTATTGGAACCTTCAAATCCTGCTCCAAGGTCGTTTACTCCAAAGTCAAGCCTCAGTCAATTCTTCCAACTTAAAGCTTCCAAAAATTAGAATTTTCTTTCTATATCCACTCAGAACTTTCCGAAATTCCATTCCGTCCACACGCACAAGTCATAACACCTGAAGTGAAGCTACTCAAGGCCTCAAACCGCTGAACGACATGCTAGAGCTCAAAACGACCGGTAGGGTCGTTACATTCTCTCCCACTTAAGCACGTTCATCCTCTAACGTGCCAAGAACTGCTCCGGAGCTGTCCAAAATTACTATTTAACACCTTGTGCACCTATCCGTGCCTCACAACCCAGTTGGGCACATTAGCTCGATCTGGACTAAAGGTCCTCACTTTTATTTAGTTAACAAGCCTTAGAACCAAATTCCAACTTCTGAATTTCTTTACAAGACCTGATTCTAACACACGAACGTCGTGCCAATCACCACACACTGTACCCAAACATGATCATGCATCTATGCGGAAATCATACCACGCACCACATAAGTCGGTTTCCCATAATAAGATCCCTCAAACATAATAGCTGAAATTTTACGAATATTATGCCCCCAATACACCTTATAATACATATAAGCCCAGCTTAAATCCTCACAATACTGCCATGATAAAGAAGATGTGTAGAAATTCATAACCACCTGCTGAATCAATCAAATCATTGAGTTGGATCCTCCTAACAAGGACCATAGCCTCATTCTGAACCGAATAACCATATTCTCTCTTTAACGTACCTTATATAAATCTGATTGCACAAATTTCAGACCAAGTAATCTCGTCTCACCCAGTACAAGCTGCTCATGCAATAAGCCACCTCAAACACTGACTCATATCTCATATGATGCCATTAATGCGCCGACAAGCTACAACTTGAATAGGACACATAAGGAAGAACAAAATATGGGAAAGAATTACCCAGCCCGTGCAACGAAATAAACGGTCGAACAGATGTTATGAACCCTTATCAAAAAATCAGAAACAAAATACCCAAGAATAGATATAGGGAACTGTACTCAACATCTCACTGTTGCGGCGTGCAACCCGATCCACACATAATACCATTGTGGCGTGCAACCCGATCCAAACATGAAACCGTTGTGCAACCCGATCCAAATTACGTACCCATGGCGGCGTACCACCCGACCCACACATAGAAATAAATAAGGAAATTCCCATCAAGCCATAATGCTTATACCTACAGAATAACGAATATTGATCACAAGCACGCCAAGTGCGAAAATACCATCCTGGGGAGACGGATAGCCATACGCTACAAAACCCAAGCATGGTTAAGGTGCAATAAATGACCTACATCACGAGAGCCATCCTGCTCATTTAATACCACAAGCTACACGGAACCACAACACACATGCGAATAATCAAGCCATCTCAATATGGAACAACTCCCGCAGTTCACAACCAAAGGAATAGAGCGCCTTCCAGGCATAAACTCTCACATTAACGATATTACTAAAAAGCTCCCTACTTGGTTTCAATCATTAACAGTCGAGTGACTAACATGTCACACTTATACAAATCTCCTTGTGGGGTACTCTCCCACGACCTTCCGCAGCAGGTAGCAAAATCTGCACCTCTACACCACCAACCGCACTAATTCTGTAAAGCAAGTCAAGAATCCGCAAGTCAATACACAAAGCCTCTTACACATAACGCTGTTCTCAGGTGACACTAAAGAAAATGCCAGTTTACGTTGAACATCTGAATTCTCCCCTCCTCATTCGAGCTCGTGAAATTCTTGTTAACACCGAACCACAACCTTGATCCTCAACCTCTGTTTCCCATGTCGCTCACTGCACATATCATGTCGCTACACGAGAATACCAGAATTATTCATAACTCCTGAACTACTAGTAGAATAAACACTTCATTGGCTGGAGAGCCTTTCACTTAGCTCATTTCAGAAGAACCAATGCAACATGCAGCTGAATTTCTAAACCACAGAAAGTACAGACCTCGAGTCATGATCTAAACCGTCATGACTCTTCCAAAATCCGTTTACACAACTAAGCCATTCGAATCGACTACCTCCCAATTCAATCAGGTCATGGTGGTTGTCAAGCTCGTACGTACAACCACAAACCACATGTATAACGTCACACAACGAAGGGTCTGATCCTTGCCATAATCATGTTGATTCAGCCATTACTAACCGACCCAACTTCTTTCAATTTACCCTTGACCTGACTTAGAAATAAGATAGCTCATGTTCACAATATAACGAACTCAATACGCACTCATCTCGAGTGACCCGAATCGCAAGACCACATCGTCTCGGTACCCATGACTCATCTCATACCTCCTTAAGCGCACAATAGCATCTCCAATTGGTGCACCCATTCTGCAAGACCCTCCGCGAGTCCGAAGCTACTTCTTCCTTCCTCAAATATTGCACTTAAATTATTGAATCTACTAGGACCGTTGTCGAGAGTCACCCACTCTGACTTTGTCCTAAATGTGACCAAACTCCAACTCTACTAGCACATGATCACCCTCTCGAAGAAGCAACCGGCTGAACTCTTTTCCTTGTACATTACATCCACAAAAGCATAAGCTCCGAGTCTTCCCGAAAACCTGAACATGCATCGATACAGCCAAATATAACACATGTCCATCAAGTTCTTTGCTGAATTACCCTTAATGTTTCCTTTTCTTAGTCATAAATAATCTACCAACGGATCGATAACCAGAAACAGCACAAGCAGACAACCATGAGATCCAATCGCAGACGGTGGGGCTCCCCCACTTAGCTTTAAGCTACCATCACATAATGCAGACCCCATAACGATTCCTCCTTCTCAATCACCATGACCTCGCACCGTTAACCCGCCAGACTTCTCGAACTCTTTTGTTAAGCTTTTCATGAACATTCTGAATCCCCAGTCATAATCACATATTCGACCTCTTACAGGGTAGCAAGTAGAATGTTTTGTGGAAACTTCATCAACATCACGTAACCGCTAACCTGCTCACAAGAGATAACCCACCTGTGGAACTCCTTACCAATATCTTCCAATGACGCTGCACTGGGCACAACTTACCACGAAATCAGTAAATTCTCCTAAGCTCATGCTCGCCCACCAGCTATATAAGTCTGCTCCTTCCCTATTGACATCAACTGCACGTTCAAGAATACATTCCGAACTCAAGTCATATTACACCAAAAACGATAATCAGATCTTCACACCTCTCTTCATTTCAAACAAACTCCTTTCTGCCATATTAAATCTTTTTTCGTACCTTAACCATCACTCCAAATAAAATCCGTAGACCAAATCACCTTCCATCACGATTCCCAAACGGTTCTACACTTTCTCCAGGCACGCGGCTATCCAACCACAAACTCAATATGCAAATCTTCCACTCTTACTTCGATTAAACCCTCCTTTAATCAACTCCTCAACCTTTGCTTCTCATACTTGACCTGCTAGCACTTCAACCATCGTGAAACACTTCCTACCATGTCGTCCCTCATACTTCGCTACTCAAATATTACATCAAATCGAAATCCATCTTTGTAGCATCTGAACCAATAAAATATTACCGACCCTAAGCCTCTTTGAAGATCATCTTTCTCGAGCCATCAATATTAGAACTACTAATTCGATTCTAAACCGCCACACATAACTTCCTCTGGAAATCGCCCCTCAGGCACTATTTCACAACACCCTGCCCCTAAGAAAAAATCCAACAAGACCATAGCACCGGCAAACCTTAATGTGTCCAAACAAGGACGGCGACACCGCATCACAATGAAAATTCCACCACGCTCGAAAATATCAAGTCTCCTTACTTTATCAATCAAACATGGACATCCATAGTCCGATTGCCTTTCCTCAACTGGAATTAAATGCTGAACCCCTTAATCATGCACTGAGAAATTCTTTCTCCAAGCGATTCACTGCCTCAACACATAAACGAGCACCTTACCATTACACCAACATTGTGCGATAACAACGCATCGACATCGTAGCAATCCGTGCATGGTCTCAAAACCATAGAAAATACAGATATTGAGCTAGAACAAAAGAACATCCTTCCGTAAGGCGACGATAATAGCCTGCCCGAACACGCTGGGAAAAACATCCTGCACCACGTCTGCAGTACCATTACAACTCCTCGACGCCCAATTGATAACGAGCGCTTCACGTTGCATAAGATTGAGTAGGAAGGAAATAAAGGCACAAGCCTCAATGGAATCAAACCGCACGACGAGGAAATCAAGGAGGGAAGTGCTCCTAACATCCCTGTAGCCTTTTGAAGATAAGTACAGACGTCTCTGTACTGATCCACAAGACTCTACTAGACTTGCTCATGACTCATGAGACCTATGTGAACCTAGAGCTCTAATACCAAGCTGTCACGACCCAAAATCCGCGAAAGTCGTGATGGCGTCTAACCCCGCCGTCAGGCAAGCCAACAGTGATTAGTCAATTTAATTACTCATTCTAGTACCTGAAAATCGTAATTTTTATTAATGAAATAGTGTGAAATGGAATTTACACGAACTACATTGGTGAACAACCCGTAGGAACCCCCAAAGACCGGTGTCACAAATACTAGGAAAATATAATAAAATACAACATCTCTCTGGAATACAAGTTAAACAGGAAAAATATAAATAACTCTGATGGAGACTCCGCAGGCTGCGGATCGTAACATGAGATGCAGCTAACGGTAAAGCCCCCCAAATAGCCGCGCCTCTGCGCCTAAAGACCACCAGATATATATAAACCTGCACAAAAAGTGCAGCAAGTGTAGTATGAGTACGTAAATCAATGCGTACCCAGTAAGTATCTAGCCTAACCCCAGAGAAGTAGTGACGAGGGGTCGACATCAACACTTACTAGTGGTCTAACAAGACAGATACAATAAAAGTAAACAGGGAGTCAGAGTAGATAAACGAAATAAAAAGTGTAAATACGTGGTACAGTCCTCCTCTTAGCAATGACTCAAACTCTCAGCTAGTAACTACCTCCTCAATCAGAGTATATATATATATATATATATATATATATATATAT
>MCJB01050835.1:32475-43811 GCA_002018475.1 Nicotiana obtusifolia | reverse complement strand
TATATATATAATAGACCTTACCGGATAGGTCGTCACAGTTCAATCAGGTTCAAGCTCGCAGATATGCTAGCTTCTTGCCAATATTACGCACGATTTCAAAAGAGTATTCTATAGAAATGCTGAGGCATACGACCCGATCCCGTCATAATATGTGCATTGCCGAGGGTCAAACAGCACGAACCATAGATACATCTATTATATTGCCGAGGCGAACGACCAGCTCCCGTGAGAGTGTGACACATAATCCTGCCGAGGTGAATGGCCCGATCCCATCATAATGTTAGCACTGCCGAGGGTCGAACGGTAAGAACCATGGATATATCTATTACACTGCCGAGGTGAACGGCCATTAGAATAAGAAGTTTTAATGGGTCTTTGACCCCACTCACGGATAGATGTGTGGGAAACCTTTCGATGAAAACACATAACACGGGAGAAATTCGTAAGGGAAGTACAATTATTTTGTGGCTAATCATGAAGTATGTCGAATCTCTACCATATCTAATGTTTCACTCTACACAAGTCTCGTCTCAATTTGATACGTAAAAAAAAAGGGATTAAATAGGCAAGAGACAACTCAAGTAGTACAGCTATAGCATGGTGTGAGCCTAAGTCTACCCGGACATAACATAAATCTAGCTAGGCATGGACTCTCGTCACCTTGTGTGTACGTAGCCCCCGCAATAAGTAACACACAATAATTACATTACCTAGGGGTAGTTTCCCCCTCATAGGGTTAGACAGAAGACTTACCTCGCCCCGAAGTTCCAAAACCGACTCCAATGTCTCTCTAATACCTCAAATCAAAGCTCGTCATTCCAAAACTATTCAAACAACGTGCAAACCAGTCAAAATATATTCAAATACCCAAAACCAATCAATTTATATTAATTCCCAACTCCATTCGAAAAGTCTATAAAATCAACCCTCGGGCCACGTGCCCGGATTCGAAGATAAACTTTATCCATAACACCACAAACTCAAATATATAACTTATCCAAAATTCCATGTCAAATTTTGTGGTTAAAATCCAAAAAAATCCAAAAATACCAATTTTGAGTTTTCTATCAAAATCCCAAATTTCTACTAATTTCCATGTTTAAATCCATATATAGACCAAGTATCTAACTTGTAATATGTGGGAATCACTTACCTTGTGTTGCTTGACGAAAATCTCCCCTTGAAGCTCTCCAAAAATCGCCCAACCCAAATGAAAATGTGAGAGAAATGGGCTAAGTCCCGAAATATAACCCCACTGCCCAGTTCCTTCCACTACGCGATCGCGGAATGACCCTCGCGATCGCGAAGGCTAAACAGCCCTGGACCAAATCTCTGCTTCGCGTTCACGTTCCTCACGCGGAGTTCGTGAAGCCTTCCATCCCCACTACTTGGCGTTCGCAGGGTAGGCCTCATGTTCGTGTAATCCTAGCGACCTCAGGCCCAGCTCTCTCTTTCCTTCTACGTGTACGCGACTGCCCCTTCGCGTTCGCATAGGTTCCTCAGGCTCTTCTCCGCATTAGTGACCTCTATGTCACGTTCGCGATGAGCAATCTCCTCCAGCCACAAATCCTTCTGCGTGAATGCGATCGCCTCCACGCATTCACGATGAAGGACACCAGAACCAGCATCAGCAGCAACAGAACATGGGGAAATGACCCGAAACCATCCCAAAACACACTCGAGGCCCCGGGGGACTGATATGCTCAAAATACACTTTCATAAATAGTGTAAGCTGTCGATGTCAAATATAATAATTCAACAAGGTTGGGGTCGAATCCTACCGGGAATAGGTGTGAAAAGATTACTTGATTAGTGTGTTACTCAACTAAAGTCGTAATTCTATCCAGTTAACTGGAACAAGAGTATTGTTAAAAGAATTTGGTTTCAAATAAAGTCTAATTGCAATGTTGAGAATGAAATAATTTGATTAAAGAAACCAAGATTGTGTCCCCATTACTGAAGTGTAATGCTATCAGTGTCAATATGATATATTTCTAACGGAAGATTCTTTTTGATATGCAAATGATGTATAAGTGACTACCCAATATTTTTCAATAGTTAGGTAGTATTTCCTCTTTATGACTTTTCCAAATATAAAAGAGTTGTGATTTAGAACAATCAATTTATGCCAAATAAAACGCACTTATTCCTAAGCGATTTTATTAAACAAGGTTTAAAGCCTAGAGTTTTTGATATTTACTTCTACCAAATTCTACCCCGCTTTCCCAAGCAAAGATAGAATTGGCGCTTGTTAATGTTTGCAACCACCAACAATAATTGAAGAATGAGAAGTAAATAAATATCAACCAATCGTTAAATATATATTCAATGTTGAACACCCAATAACATCACACCCATTTAGGGTCCACAACCTTAGTATTTAAAATTAGCTACTCATACAAAAATCTGAAAACAAGAGAATATTAATTGTCATAAAGCTTACAAAGTGAAATATTCTTGATCCAAAAGCTTCCAAAAGAAAGGAATATTCAAGCCTTGTACTTTAGCTTCAAAGTCTGACAGGATAGCCCCCACAAAACACTAATAGACCTATTTATAGAGGCCCAAAAATCGAGACAAAATTCGGACCAATCTGCCCTGAAGTTGAATATGCGACCGCATTTCTGTCGCATAATAGAAATGTGGTCTGCAATTTTGACATGTCTATCGTAGATTTCAACCCTAGTTTTGCCTTCATCGCATTCATGGTTTGCGGTCCGCATTGTAGAAATGCGACCGCATCTTGCATCGCATTTTCTTCCTTCAGTAGACTACATGCTTGGTCTGCGGTTTCTTCTGCGGCTCGCAAATACGTTATGCGATCGCAGATGAGACCGCATTCTTGACATTGAACTTCGCCCAGGATTCTGTTTTGATCTGCGATTTCTGTGTGCAATCTGCGGCTCGCAGACAAGTTATGCGATCGCATAAGAGACCGCATTCTTGACGTTGAACTTTGCCCAGAAGTCTGTCTTGATCTGCGATCTTGGTGTGAAATATGCATCTCGCATGTGGTATTTGCGATCGTATATCCACCTCTGCGATGCTTTTCTGCTCTTTTCTTGTCTTTTTGTGGCTTTTTGAACTCTTTTCCATGCTATTAGGTCCTTACACCTCATACACTGCAAAAAATACTAAGGAAATTGCATTTAAAATAAGTTTAAATCTAAGCAATTAGAATCAAAATGTGACGAAATTCTCCGGCACATCAACGCCCCCAACTTAAACTCTTGCTTGTTCTCAAGAAACTAAGATGACACTATCCTATTCTAGACTCCATTTACAAGACATGAAACAATAGTGACAATGGAAAGTGTTTGTTGTTAGTGTTTCAAGCATGCATCTTCGAATGCTTTACCCTTCCTGAACCATCGATATATTCAAGGAAAACTAATCAACTTGTGAACTTTGAGCCTCAGACAACGTGACTAAATGCTACCCTCAGCCGAGTGCACTTACGTTTTACTCAAAAACTCAACTTCTGTTCAACCTCGCAGTTCATGTGCCCTCACAAGAAAGAAAGTCCCAAAATCACAATATTTATAATGACAACAAAAAGGGACTATTTCACAAATACACTCACTCTCAGAAAAGAATTTCAAGTGTTACCACATACCATACCATAGGCTTGCCCTTATTTTAATTCGTTGCTTACTTCTAAGAACGCTCGGTTGCAGATCCTATAAGGACTTTTTAGGCTTGTAATGTAGGTTTAGGGAAGGGTCAGATAAGCATTTAGATATAAGAGACTACATCCTCCTTGAACACTAATCACATTTTCTTTTCTTTTTGCACTTTGTTTCTTTTAAAACCCCATAGCCGCATTGGCATCTAGTTCCCAATATGGAACCACCTTAAATACCTCTCTAATTTTCTTCAAAGCTCCATAATTATAAATATACACATATATCTATTTTTCTTTTCTTTTCTTTTCTTTTTTTTTATTTTTTTATTTTGGAGCTTGCATAATTTCATATGAGCACTTTGAGGTATATGCTCTTACANACACAAAGAACTGACACACATGGCACACAAACTATTTGGTTCACATAGTTTAAAGCCCTGGAGTCAACATTTGGCAACTCAAAGCTTTCATCATATATACATACATAACTCTAGGTAGATATAGAGTCACAGAGCGAGCCTCAAGTTCACACAATTGATCTTTTTAAAGGGTATGAGCTATGTACAGACACACATGCTTGAGACTAGACAATTACACCATCCCGGTCAACATGTTTCATTTTACTGTCCTGGTTCTACTATTACTCCCTTGAAAAAGAACCCGGCAAAGAAAAAACAAGGGGAATTTATTTCTAATTACTAAAGATGGAAAAAAACTTATGTACAGAATTCACAAATATGTACTACAGTTGCTAATGTCGCAAAAATACAAAAATACAGACAAGGCTACCACCCCCAACCGAAAGCATTCATTGTCCCCAATGCATATTAATATAAAGTAGAGTTAAAGGGGCTCCCCGGGGCGCACTATGCGCTATGAGAGTCGGTAGCCGGCTGACCCTCTGCTGCTGAAGGGGGGATTTCTGGCTGGTTGGGAACTAGAGTTGGGGCCTGTGAGCTGTTAGCCTCGCCCGCTGAAGGCTGAGTGGCCGATGGGTCTGCAAGAGCAGCCAAATCTGCTAGCGAAAGTTGTATGGCCCTCTGAATGTTTGCTTGCTCCTCATCCTCCACTGTAGGAGCAGCAATCTGCTTGCCCTTCTCTTGAGGGCCCTTATACTTGAGGACCATGAATCCTCCTTGTTTGCTTCCTCGCCCTCTGACTCTAAAGAACGTTCGGAAGTCTCCTCGTCATGAATATCAAAATGTACAGCAGGAGCTGGAGGTTGGGACATCCTGGCAATCTGAGGTGCAATGTCTGCCATCAGAGTTGTGAAATCCAGTCCCAAGTCTGGTGCAGCTGTGTCTGCTCCCTGCTCACCATCCTTGGGCAGGAGGGATGATAGGTCGAACTCCAAATTTTTCATCTTGTGGAGCTCGGTCTTCATAGACGCAACATCCTCCCGTAGCTTAGGCAAACCCCGAACCTCACCACGCTCTATCTTTTCAACCCTTAACTCAAGTTGGTGCAAGCGATCCCCAAACAGTGTTTGTTGTTGTTGGAGCGCTGTCATGGAAGTTTGTATAAGAGTCAGGGCTTGTTTGATGAGGTTGGGCAAGGTCTTCAAGAGCTGGTCTACTTTGGCATTGGCATGTTGGGCGATGAGACCAAGCCTCGAGAGGGCTGGCAGTGCAGACGAAGGCTGACCAGTGGTGGACTGAGAGGCAGGCTCTGAAGCAGAAGTGGATGCCTCTGGAACCTGAAGAGGCACAGGAGTCTGGGAGTCAGGGTCCGGAATTGGAGTCTCTGGTGGGGCAGCAGCATCACTAATACGTGTGATGTCTATGTCCCTCGTTTCCTTCCCGATCTTATCAGATTGTTGCATGAGAGGAACATTCACAGCTTTACAGAGGGCTGTGATCAAGCACCGAAATGGAAGCCAGGTAGCACGCTGCATTGCCTATTCTAGACTCCATTTACAAGACATGAAACAATAGTGACAATGGACAGTGTTTGTTGTTAGTGTTTCAAGCATGCATCTTCAAATGCTTTACCCTTCCTGAATCATCGATATATTCAAGGAAAACTAATCAACTTGTGAACTCTGAACCACAGACAACGTGACTAAATGCTACCCTTAGCCGAGTGCACTTACGTTTTACTCAAAAACTCAACTTCTGTTCAACCTCGCAGTTCATGTGCCCTCAGTAGAAAGAAAGTCCCAAAATCACAATATTTATAATGACAACAAAAAGGGACTATTTCACAAATACACTCACTCTCAGAAAAGAATTTCAAGTGTTACCACATACCATACCATAGGCTTGCTCTTATTTTAATTCGTTGCTTACTTCTAAGAACGCTAAGTTGGAGATCCCATAAGGACTTTTTAGGCTTGTAATGTAGCTTTAGGGAAGGGTCGGATAAGCATTTAGATATAAGAGACTACATCCTCCTTGAACACTAATCACATTTTCTTTTCTTTTTGCACTTTGTTTCTTTTCAAACCCCATAGCCGCATTGGCATCTAGTTCCCAATATGGAACCACCTTAAATACCTCTCTAATTTTCTTCAAAGCTCCATAATTATAAATATACACATATATCTATTTTTCTTTTCTTTTCTTTTCTTTCTTTTTTTTTTATTTTTTTATTTTGGAGCTTGCATAATTTCATATGAGCACTTTGAGGTATATGCTCTTACACTCAATGTATAACCTTACCCATTTCCATTTTGACCCAAATCCCCCAACTTAGGCTTTTAGCCTAATTCTTAATGTTCAAGGACGAACGGGTTCAAAAGAGGTAATTATTTTACAAAAGGGAAAGGTTTCTAGTGAGGTGGCCAAAGAAAAGGTTAAAGGCTCAAATAGGGCACTAGTGATCTTATTTATGCAACGGTAGGCTTGAAAGGGTAAAGAGGTTTCACAAATAAAACAAAGAATGCCTAAGATCATCCCTCCAGCTAAGTATAATTATTATAAGCATCGAAAAACCAACCCGGCAAGTTCTAGATGGCAGAGGCAAACACAAGAATTGTCTACACAAAGAACTGACACACATGGCACACAAACTATTTGGTTCACATAGTTTAAAGCCCTGGAGTCAACATTTGTCAACTCAAAGCTTTCATCATATATACATACATAACGCTAGGTAGATATAGAGTCACAGAGCGAGCCTCAAGTTCACACAGTTGATCTTTTTAAAGGGTATGAGCTATGTACAGACAACATGCTTGAGACTAGACAATTACACCATCCCGGTCAACATGTTTCATTTTACTGTCCTGGTTCTACTATTACTCCCTTGAAAAAGAACCCGGAAAAGAAAAAACAAGGGGAATTTATTTCTAATTACTAAAGATGGAAAAAAACTTATGTACAGAATTCACAAATATGTACTACAGTTGCTAATGTCGCAAAAATACAAAAATACAGACAAGGCTACCACCCCCAACCGAAAGCAGTCATTGTCCCCAATGCATATTAATATAAAGTAGAGTTAAAAGGGGCTCCCCGGGGCGCACTAAGCGCTATGAGAGTCGGTAGCCGGCTGACACTCTGCAGCTGAAGGAGGGATTTCTGGCTGGTTGGGAACTAGAGTTGGGGCCTGTGAGCTGCTAGCCTCGCCCGCTGATGGCTGAGTGGCCGATAGGTCTGCAAGGGCAGCCAAATCTGCTGGCGAATGTTGTATGGCCCTCTGAATGTTTGCTTGCTCCTCATCCTCCACTGTAGGAGCAGCAATCTGCTTGCCCTTCTCTTGAGGGCCCTCATCCTTGAGGACCATGAATCCTCCTCGTCTGCTTCCTCGCCCTCTGACTCTAAAGAATGTTCGGAAGTCTCCTCGTCATGAATATCAAAATGTACAGCAGGAGCTGGAGGTTGGGACATCCTGGCAATCTGAGGTGCAATGTCTGCCATCAGAGTTGTGAAATCCAGTCCCAAGTCTGGTGCAGCTGTGTCTGCTCCCTGCTCACCATCCTTGGGCAGGAGGGATGATAGGTCGAACTCCAAATTTTTCATCTTGTGGAGCTCGGTCTTCATAGACGCAACATCCTCCCGTAGCTTAGGCAAACCCCGAACCTCACCACGCTCTATCTTTTCAACCCTTAACTCAAGTTGGTGCAAGCGATCCCCAAACAGTGTTTGTTGTTGTTGGAGCGCTGTCATGGAAGTTTGTATAAGAGTCAGGGCTTGTTTGATGAGGTTGGGCAAGGTCTTCAAGAGCTGGTCTACTTTGGCATTGGCATGTTGGGCGATGAGACCAAGCCTCGAGAGGGCTGGCAGTGCAGACGAAGGCTGACCAGTGGTGGACTGAGAGGCAGGCTCTGAAGCAGAAGTGGATGCCTCTGGAACCTGAAGAGGCACAGGAGTCTGGGAGTCAGGGTCCGGAATTGGAGTCTCTGGTGGGGCAGCAGCATCACTAATACGTGTGATGTCTATGTCCCTCGTTTCCTTCCCGATCTTATCAGATTGTTGCATGAGAGGAACATTCACAGCTTTACAGAGGGCTGTGATCAAGCACCGAAATGGAAGCCAGGTAGCACGCTGCATTGCCTATTCTAGACTCCATTTACAAGACATGAAACAATAGTGACAATGGACAGTGTTTGTTGTTAGTGTTTCAAGCATGCATCTTCGAATGCTTTACCCTTCCTGAATCATCGATATATTCAAGGAAAACTAATCAACTTGTGAACTCTGAACCACAGACAACGTGACTAAATGCTACCCTTAGCCGAGTGCACTTACGTTTTACTCAAAAACTCAACTTCTGTTCAACCTCGCAGTTCATGTGCCCTCAGTAGAAAGAAAGTCCCAAAATCACAATATTTATAATGACAACAAAAAGGGACTATTTCACAAATACACTCACTCTCAGAAAAGAATTTCAAGTGTTACCACATACCATACCATAGGCTTGCTCTTATTTTAATTCGTTGCTTACTTCTAAGAACGCTAAGTTGGAGATCCCATAAGGACTTTTTAGGCTTGTAATGTAGCTTTAGGGAAGGGTCGGATAAGCATTTAGATATAAGACTACATCCTCCTTGAACACTAATCACATTTTCTTTTCTTTTTGCACTTTGTTTCTTTTCAAACCCCACAGCCGCATTGGCATCTAGTTCCCAATATGGAACCACCTTAAATACCTCTCTAATTTTCTTCAAAGCTCCATAATTATAAATATACACATATATCTATTTTTCTTTTCTTTTCTTTTCTTTTTTTTTATTTTTTTATTTTGGAGCTTGCATAATTTCATATGAGCACTTTGAGGTATATGCTCTTACACTCAATGTATAACCTTACCCATTTCCATTTTGACCCAAATCCCCCAACTTAGGCTTTTAGCCTAATTCTTAATGTTCAAGGACGAACGGGTTCAAAAGAGGTAATTATTTTACAAAAGGGAAAGGTTTCTAGTGAGGTGGCCAAAGAAAAGGTTAAAGGCTCGAATAGGGCACTAGTGATCTTATTTATGCAACGGTAGGCTTGAAAGGGTAAAGAGGTTTCACAAATAAAACAAAGAATGCCTAAGATCATCCCTCCAGCTAAGTATAATTATTATAAGCATCGAAAAACCAACCGGGCAAGTTCTAGATGGCAGAGGCAAACACAAGAATTGTCTACACAAATAACTGACACACATGGCACACAAACTATTTGGTTCACATAGTTTAAAGCCCTGGAGTCAACATTTGACAACTCAAAGCTTTCATCATATGTACATACATAACTCTAGGTAGATATAGAGTCACAGAGCGAGCCTCAAGTTCACACAGTTGATCTTTTGAAAGGGTATGAGCTATGTACAGACACACATGCTTGAGACTAGACAACTACACCATCCCGGTCAACATGTTTCATTGTACTGTCTTGGTTCTACTATTACTCCCTTGAAAAAGAACCCGGCAAAGAAAAAACAAGGGGAATTTATTTCTAATTACTAAAGATGGAAAAAAACTTATGTACAGAATTCACAAATATATACTACATTGCTAATGTCGCAAAAATACAAAAATACAGACAAGGCTACCACCCCCGACCAAAAGCATGCATTGTCCCCAATGCATATTAATATAAAGTAGAGTTAAAAGGGGCTCCCCGGGGCGCACTAAGCGCTATGAGAGTCGGTAGCCGGCTGACCCTCTGCTGCTGAAGGAGGGATTTCTGGCTGGTTGGGAACTAGAGTTGGGGCCTGTGAGCTGTTAGCCTCGCACGCTGATGGCTGAGTGGCCGATGGGTCTGCAAGGGCAGCCAAATCTGCTAGCGAAAGTTGTATGGCCCTCTGAATGTTTGCTTGCTCCTCATCCTCCACTGTAGGAGCAGCAATCTGCTTGCCCTTCTCTTGAGGGCCCTCATCCTTGAGGACCATGAATCCTCCTCGTCTGCTTCCTCGCTCTCTCTCCCTGCTCACCATCCTTGGGCAGGAGGGATGATAGGTCGAACTCCAAATTTTTCATCTTGTGGAGCTCGGTCTTCATAGACGCAACATCCTCCCGTAGCTGAGGCAAACCCCGAACCTCACCATGCTCTATTTTTTCAACCCTTAACTCAAGCTGGTGCAAGGGATCCCCAAACAGTGTTTGTTGTTGTTGTAGCGTTGTCATGGAAGTTTGTGTAGGAGTCAGGGCTTGTTTGATGAGGTTGGGCAAGGTCATCAAGAGCTGGTCTACTTTGGCATTGGCATGTTGGGCGATGAGACCAAGCCTCGAGAGGGCTGGTAGTGCAGTCGAAGGCTGACCAGTGGTGGACTGAGAGGCAGGCTCTGAAGCAGAAGTGGATGCCTCTGGAACATGAGGAGGCACAGGAGTCTGGGAGTCAGGGTCCGGAATTGGAGTCTTTGGAGGGGCAGCAGCATCACTGATACGTGTGATGTCTATGTCCCTCGTTTCCTTCCCGATCTTATCATATTGTTGCATGAGAGGAACATTCACAGCTTTACAGAGAGCTGTGATCAAGCACGGAAATGGAAGCCAGGTAGCACGCTACATTGCCTATTCTAGACTCCATTTACAAGACATGAAACAATAGTGACAATGGACAGTGTTTGTTGTTAGTGTTTCAAGCATGCATCTTCGAATGCTTTACCCTTCCTGAATCATCGATATATTCAAGGAAAACTAATCAACTTGTGAACTTTGAGCCACAGACAACGTGACTAAATGCTACCCTCAGCCGAGTGCACTTACGTTTTACTCAAAAACCAACTTCTGTTCAACCTCGCAATTCATGTGCCCTCACTAGAAAGAAAGTCCCAAAATCACAATATTTATAATGACAACAAAAAGGGAATATTTCACAAATACACTCACTCTCAGAAAAGAATTTCAAGTGTTACCACATACCATACCATAGGCTTGCCCTTATTTTAATTCGTTGCTTACTTCTAAGAACGCTCAGTAGGAGATCCCATAAGGACTTTTTAGGCTTGTAATATAGGTTTAGGGAAGGGTCGGATAAGTATTTAGATATAAGAGACTACATCCTCCTTGAACACTAATCACATTTTCTTTTCTTTTTGCACTTTGTTTCTTTTCAAACCCCATAGCCGCATTGGCATCTAGTTCCCAATATGGAACCACCTTAAATACCTCTCTAATTTTCTTCAAAGCTCCATAATTATAAATATACACATATATCTATTTTTCTTTTCTTTTCTTTTCTTTCTTTTTTTTTTATTTTTTTATTTTGGAGCTTGCATAATTTCATATGAGCACTTTGAGGTATATGCTCTTACCCTCAATGTATAACCTTACCCATTTCCA
>MCJB01050835.1:7449-32175 GCA_002018475.1 Nicotiana obtusifolia | reverse complement strand
GCACACAAACTATTTGGTTCACATAGTTTAAAGCCCTGGAGTCAACATTTGACAACTCAAAGCTTTCATCATATGTACATACATAACTCTAGGTAGATATAGAGTCACAGAGCGAGCCTCAAGTTCACACAGTTGATCTTTTGAAAGGGTATGAGCTATGTACAGACACACATGCTTGAGACTAGACAACTACACCATCCCGGTCAACATGTTTCATTGTACTGTCTTGGTTCTACTATTACTCCCTTGAAAAAGAACCCGGCAAAGAATAAACAAGGGGAATTTATTTCTAATTACTAAAGATGGAAAAAAACTTATGTACAGAATTCACAAATATATACTACATTGCTAATGTCGCAAAAATACAAAAATACAGACAAGGCTACCACCCCCAACCAAAAGCATGCATTGTCCCCAATGCATATTAATATAAAGTAGAGTTAAAAGGGGCTCCCCGGGGCGCACTAAGCGCTATGAGAGTCGGTAGCCGGCTGACCCTCTGCTGCTGAAGGAGGGATTTCTGGCTGGTTGGGAACTAGAGTTGGGGCCTGTGAGCTGCTAGCCTCGCCCGCTGATGGCTGAGTGGCCGATAGGTCTGCAAGGGCAGCCAAATCTGCTGGCGAATGTTGTATGGCCCTCTGAATGTTTGCTTGCTCCTCATCCTCCACTGTAGGAGCAGCAATCTGCTTGCCCTTCTCTTGAGGGCCCTCATCCTTGAGGACCATGAATCCTCCTCGTCTGCTTCCTCGCCCTCTGACTCTAAAGAATGTTCGGAAGTCTCCTCGTCATGAATATCAAAATGTACAGCAGGAGCTGGAGGTTGGGACATCCTGGCAGTCTGAGGTGCAATATCTGCCATCAGAGTTGGGAAATCCAGTCCCAAGTCTGGTGCAGCTGTGTCTGCTCCCTGCTCACCATCCTTGGGCAGGAGGGATGATAGGTCGAACTCCAAATTTTTCATCTTGTGGAGCTCGGTCTTCATAGACGCAACATCCTCCCGTAGCTGAGGCAAACCCCGAACCTCACCACGCTCTATCTTTTCAACCCTTAACTCAAGTTGGTGCAAGCGATCCCCAAACAGTGTTTGTTGTTGTTGGAGCGCTGTCATGGAAGTTTGTATAGGAGTCAGGGCTTGTTTGATGAGGTTGGGCAAGGTCTTCAAGAGCTGGTCTACTTTGGCATTGGCATGTTGGGCGATGAGACCAAGCCTCGAGAGGGCTGGCAGTGCAGACGAAGGCTGACCAGTGGTGGACTGAGAGGCAGGCTCTGAAGCAGAAGTGGATGCCTCTGGAACCTGAAGAGGCACAGGAGTCTGGGAGTCAGGGTCCGGAATTGGAGTCTCTGGTAGGGCAGCGCCATCACTAATACGTGTGATGTCTATGTCCCTCGTTTCCTTCCCGATCTTATCAGATTGTTGCATGAGAGGAACATTCACAGCTTTACAGAGGGCTGTGATCAAGCACCGAAATGGAAGCCAGGTAGCACGCTGCATTGCCTATTCTAGACTCCATTTACAAGACATGAAACAATAGTGACAATGGACAGTGTTTGTTGTTAGTGTTTCAAGCATGCATCTTCGAATGCATTACCCTTCCTGAATCATCGATATATTCAAGGAAAACTAATCAACTTGTGAACTCTGAANATACAAAAATACAGACAAGGCTACCACCCCCAACCAAAAGCATGCATTGTCCCCAATGCATATTAATATAAAGTAGAGTTAAAGGGGCTCCCCGGGGCACACTAAGCGCTATGAGAGTCGGTAGCTGGCTGACCCTCTGCTGCTGAAGGAGGGATTTCTGGCTGGTTGGGAACTAGAGTTGGGGCCTGTGAGCTACTAGCCTCGCCCACTGATGGCTGAGTGGTCGATGGGTCTACAAGGGCAGCCAAATCTGCTGGCGAATGTTGTATGGCCCTCTGAATGTTTGCTTGCTCCTCATCCTCCACTGTAGGAGCAGCAATCTGCTTGCCCTTCTCTTGAGGGCCCTCATCCTTGAGGACCATGAATCCTCCTCGTCTGCTTCCTCGCCCTCTGACTCTAAAGAATGTTCGGAAGTCTCCTCGTCATGAATATCAAAATGTATAGCAGGAGCTGGAAGTTGGGACATCCTGGCAGTCTGAGGTGCAATATCTGCCATCAGAGTTGTGAAATCCAGTCCCAAGTCTGGTGCAGCTGTGTCTGCTCCCTGCTCACCATCCTTGGGCAGGAGGGATGATAGGTCGAACTCCAAATTTTGCCATCTTGTGGAGCTCGGTCTTCATAGACACAACATCCTCCCGTAGCTGAGGCTAACCCCAAACCTCACCACGCTCTATCTTTTCAACCCTTAACTCAAGCTGGTGAGCGCTGTCATGGAAGTTTGTATAGGAGTCAGGGCTTGTTTGATGAGGTTGGGCAAGGTCTTCAAGAGCTGGTCTACTTTGGCATTGGCATTCTGGGCGATGCGACCAAGCCTCGAGAGGGCTCACAGTGCAAATAAAGGCTGACCAGTGGTGGACTGAAAGGCAGGCTCTAAAGCAGAAGTGGATGCCTCTGGAACCTGAGGAGGCACAGGAGTCTGGGAGTCAGGGTCTGAAATTGGAGTCTCTGGTGGGGCAGCAGCCTCACTAATACGTGTGATGTCTATGCAAAGCCCTTGTTTCCTTCTCGGTTTTATCAGATTGTTGCATGAGAGGAACGTTCACAGCTTTACAGAGGGCTATGATCAAGCACGGAAATGGAAGCGAGGTAGCACACTGCGTTGCCCGGATACCGATCTCCTGGAAGATCAGAGTCCCCACATCAATCTTGATACCGGCCATGATACAGGCAATGAGGAGATATTTCTCAATGCCTATATCTTTCTCGTTCCGGGACGGTATCAAGCGGGAGGTGACAAAGCTGAGCCAAAATCGACCCTCCCTAGTGAGATCCTCCTTATATATCTTATTTGCAGGGTTGATCCAAGCCGGGGTACCCTTTGCAATTACCGATACAATCCACCGACGCTCGTTTTCTCTATTTGCATACTTGGCATAGTACTCAGCTGTGCCTGTTTGCCAGTCGGGGAAATACACTTCATTAATCTCCTCACTGTTGCAAAACACATTCTTTCCCTGAAAAAGTACAGTGCCATTAAATACTCTGTTGCATTTGTGGTGCGCCGTCCTGGAGGCTCCATAAGAAGCATAGAATTTCCGAACCAGTGACTCATTGTACTCCTTAGGGGCCTCAGTAAAGCACTCCCATTTTCTCGCTTTTATATTGTCGAGGATGTGGAGGTACTGTTCTTGGAGCCCATTCAAGCTCAACTGCTTCTCGCCCAGGATTTTTCTTTTGGTGAGTCCTTCTTTGTAGAGTTCCCTGGAGCCTTCAACCCCAAATCGGAGATGAAAGTCATCTCCGTGTTTCCTTCAAACCTCAGCCTGTAGATTGACTGAGGGCAAGAGTTCCTCCTCGTCATACTGGGAGGTGCTTGGCACATTGGGTTCCGTTCGTACACGTTTAGCCTGTGATGTGTGACGACCGGAAGGTGCCCTTTTCTTGGCTTCATGCTTTTGAGGAGCCATATCTGTATAAGGGTGAAATGTGAGCGACATTGTAAGCAACAATGAAAAGAAAACAGAAGAAGTCAACGAAAAAGCAAACAAATGCGACATGGTTTGCGGTCGCATAACCACTATACGAACCGCAAACTTGTCGCAATCTTGACTGTGCAGTATTGGACCTTAGTCTGCAATGGATTATGCGATCGCATAACCACTATGCGAATCGCATAACCATCGCAGAATTTACTTGCTCATACACAAAACAAAAGAACAAAATGCGATCGCAAAGTCCACCGCAAAGTGGGAAATGCGATCGCAAGACAAACTCAGATAGCAAGGTTTTAATTGGGTGTTATGTTTCAGTTTGCGGTACCTTTGCGGTTCGCATATTAATTATGCGATTGCAAATGGCACAGCATTTTGTCATCGTCTTCAGGAGACTAGGGTTTAAGGATGCGGCCAAAATGCGAACCACATTCTGATTTTGCGGGCCGCAAATGCCTTCGTTCTCACGATTCAGTTCATCCCCCCAACAGCAGTCCTAGATCTCTCTACCCAGCACCCCAGAAACAACCATGATATGCAGAAGCAACTACGGCAAGCAACAAAATCAAAAAAAAATGCAAAACGAAAATAAAGAAGACCACAGCAAAGATAAAAGTGAACTTGAGGAGATCGGGACACATACCAATGAAGAAGAGTAGAAGAAATATGGAGATTTTGAACGGGTCTTCGTCGTTAGTACGATTCTATCTCTATTTGCCTCTGGTCTTTCCTTTTTCGTTTTTTTTATGTTGTTTTGCGTTGTTTTGAAGGAGTAAAATATGAGAGAATGCGATGACATACCTGGCACTTTTGCAATGGGAAAGTCACCGCATAACACACTATGCAACCCGCATACGTATTACGCAGTGGGTTCTGCTGAAGGGGTAACAATGCGAAGCACAATGCGATCGCATAATGTAAATGCGGTCCGCAAAGCGAATTACCTTATCGCATTTTGGTTAACAATTTTAGCCAAACTTACTGCCTCAGTTTGCGATTGAAATGCGGTCCGCATAGTGAAAATGCAACCGCATCTGTGCAGCAAAGTTCACGCAGTGGTTTCTCTCCCTTTTTTAGGCATTCCTTCCTAGTATTGTGGTCTTTTGAATCCCCTGCACTCTAACACACTCTTCAAATTGCTTAAGTAAATCTATCTATCAAAAAAATTAAAAATGTAAAGAAAAAAAACAAAAATAAATGTTACCACACATTGGTTGCCTCCCATGAAGCGCTTGATTTAACGTCGCGGCACGACGAAGTTGGGGCTCCTTTGAAGTTACTCATTGGTCGGGTACGGACCATCTTTGAGAGCCAGCTGCTCCACCAAATGCTTTTCACCATCTGTGCCCAAGTAGTGTTTGACTCTTTGGCCATTTACTTTGAAAGTTCGGAGCCCATCTTCCGAAGCTAGTTCCACAACTCCAAAGGGAGAGACATCGACTACTTTGAATGGACCAGACCATTTCGATTTGAGCTTGATCGGAAATAACTTGAGTCTGGAGTTAAAGAGCAATACCAAGTCACCCGACTTGAGCTCTCTTTTCAAAATCTCCTTATCATGGACGAACTTCATCCTCTCTTTGTACACAGCTGCACTTTCATAAGCATGGAAACGGAATTCCTCCATTTCATTAAGTTGTGTTAACCTCAAAGTTGCAGCTTCTGCCTAGTCCAAGTTCAACCTTTTTAATGCCCACATAGCCTTGTGCTCCAATTCCACGGGCAGATGGCAAGCTTTTCCAAACACTAACCGATAAGGAGAAGTACCAATGGGACTCTTGTACGTCGTGCGGTACACCCACAATGTGTCATCTAGCTTCCTTGACCTGTCGGTCCTGTTTGCATTAATAGTTTTTGCTAGAATGCTCTTTATCTCCCGATTGGAAACCTCCACTTGACCGCTTGATTGCGGATGATAAGGTGTGGCTACCTTGTGCTTGACTCCATATTTTTCAAGGAGAACTTTGAAGGCCTTGTTGCATAAATGAGACCCCACATCACTAAGAATGGCTCTAGGAGTGCCAAACCAAGTGAAGATGTTCTTATTCAAGAATGTGATCACACTCCGTGCCTCATTGTTTGGTAGGGCGATCGCTTCAATTTGGACATGTAGTCCACAGCCACCAAAATGTACTTCATTCCACATGAGTTTACAAAGGGACCCATGAAATTAATTCCCCAAACGTCGAAGATTTCTATCTCCATCACAAAATGCATTGGCATTTCATGCCTCTTGGAGATTGGACCTTGTCTTTGACATTGGTCACAAGCCTTGACCATCTGATTTGCATCATGGTAGATCGAAGGCCAATAGTAACCATATTCAAGAACCTTCGCCGCTGTTCGATTTCCTCCGTGGTGACCCCCAACCGGTGAGTCGTGGCATGCATTTAGGATTGCCACAATCTCTTCTTCTGGAACACACCTTCTGATTATGTTGTCCGCACAAACACGGAACAAGAAAGGCTCCTCCCAATAGTAGTGCCGACAATCTCTCAAGAACTTCTTCTTTTGATAATGTTCTAATCCGTCTAGTTAGCAATATCAGCATACAAAGGAGCAAAAGTATTAGATAGGGCCAATATGTGTTCATCCGGGAAGGCATCGTTGATTTCAAGATCTCCCTTTGGTCTCCCTGCTTCTTCAACCTCTGACAAATGATCCGCCACTTGATTTTGAGTCCCCTTGCGATCCTTGACTTCAAAGACGAACTATTGCAGCAAAAAGACCCATCGAATCAACCGAGGCTTTGCATCCTTCTTTGCCATGAGATAGCGAAGAGCTGCATGATCTGTGTACACTATCACCTTGGATCCCAACAAATAAGCCCGGAACTTCTCAAAGGCATAGACAATAGCCAGAAGTTCTTGTTCAGTCACTTTATAGTTCATTTGTGCCCCATTGAGTGTTTTACTGGCGTAGTAAATTAGGTGAAGAACTTTGTTGTGACGTTGGCCAAGCATTACTCCAATGGCTACACCACTGGCGTCAGACATGAGCTCGAAAGGAAGTGACCACTCGGGTGTGACAATAATAGGTGTAGTGGTGAGCCTTTGCTTTAACTCTTCAAAAGCTTTGAGGCATTTCTCATCAAACACAAATTTGGCATCCTTCTCAAGGAGTTTACACATAGGATTTGCAATCTTGGAGAAGTCCTTGATGAAGCGCCTATAGAAACCGGCATGCCCTAAGAAACTTCGAACACCCTTAACGGAAGTAGGTGGAGGAAGCTCAGAAATAATCTCTATCTTTGCCCGATCAACCTCTATGCCATGCTTTGAAATTTTGTGTCCCAACACAATGCCTTCATCCACCATGAAGTGACATTTCTCCCAATTGAGCACAAGGTTGGTCTCTTCACATCTCTTGACCACTTGTCTAAGATTGTGAAGAGAATGCTCAAAAGACTCACCTACCATCGAGAATCGTCCATGAAGACTTCTAGAAAATCCTCTACCATGTCGGATAAGATGTACATCATGCATCTTTGAAAAGTAGTCGGACCCTTGCATAAACCGAATGGCATCCGGCTAAAAGCAAACGTTCCATAGGGGCATGTGAATGTCGTCTTGTCTTGATCCTCCAATGCTATGTTGATTTGATTGTAGCCGGAATATCCATCAAGGAAACAATAGAATGACGTTCCCGCTAGCCGATCAAGCATTTGATCAATAAAAGGCATAGGGAAATGATCCTTGCATGTGGCACTATTCAGTTTCCGATAATCCATACACACCCTCCAGCCGGTTACCGTTCTTGTGGGGATAAGCTCGTTTTTCTCATTTTCAATCACAGTCATGCCTCCCTTTTTTAGCACGCATTGCACCGGGCTCACCCAAGAACTATCGACAATAGGGTAGACTACCCCGGCATCCAACCACTTGATGATTTCTTTCTTTACCACCTATTGCATTCATGGGTTCAACCGTCGCTGATGTTCCACACCCGGTTTGGTCCCACTTTCCCAATTGGATTTTATGCTTGCAAATTCCAACGGGGATCCCATGAATGTCCGCAATTGTCCATCCAATGGCTTGCCTATGCTCCTTCAAGACTTTCAACAATTGTTCCACCTGCACATCATTCGACAAAGAAGAAACGATTACCGGTAAAGTATCATTTGAGCCAAGAAATTTATACCTCAAGTGTGGAGGAAGTGGTTTGAGCTCTAGTTGTGGTGGCTCAATAATAGATGGCTTTGCGGGAGGTGTGGATCTATTCTCCAAGTCGAGAGAGAGCTTTGCCAGACCATAAGAGTAAGAACCACGCCCCTCCAATGCATTTACGGACTCCATAAAACCCTCCATATCCTCACCGTCAAAGTTCACCTAAATAGCCGCCAATGCTTCACCGAGGCATTATTCTTCCATTTGCATTTCAACTGCATCTTCCACCTCATCAACAATATCAATCACCGAAATGCTTTCATACTCATGCAGTAGCTTCATACCCTTGCTTGCTTGGAATGAGACCTCTTCATCATTCACAAGAAATTTGATTTCATTCTGTTCCAAATCCATGAGTGCTCTTCCTGTGGCTAGGAATGGTCTCCCCAAGATAATAGGGATTTCTTTGTCAACCGCACAATCAAGTATTACAAAATCAGCGGGTAAATGAAACTTTCCCACTTTCACAATCACGTCATCAACAATTCCTACCGGTCTCTTGATGGAACGATCGGCCATTTGCAATCTCATACTTGTTGGCCTTGGCATTCCTAGCCCCGCTTGTTTGTAGATGGCAAGTGGCATTAAGTTAATGCTAGCCCCATTATCACAAAGGGCCCTTGCAAAATCACGCGCCCCAATAGTGCATGGAATAGTAAAGGCCCCCAGGTCTTCTTTCTTCTGCATGGAGGTAGTGGCAATAATGGAACTAACCCGGTGAGTCATGTTCACCACCTCATCTTGGTGGTCCTCTTCTTGGTGATAAAATCTTTCAAATATTTGGCAAAACCTGGCATCTCTTGACAAGCTTCCAAGAACGGGATGTTTACCGATAATTGCTTTAGAATGTCACAAAACTACTCAAACTTGCTATCATCAACCCTTCTCACAAGTCTTTGAGGAAAAGGAGGAGGAGGTCTAGGAATAGGCGGAAGAATGTTTGGTGTCTCTTTTGCCTTTTCCTTTACCACTTCTCAGGTCTCTTCTTGGACTTGCACATCTTCCGGAGTTTTCTCAATTTCGACAACACTTGGCTCTTCAACCTCAACCCTTTTTTCGAATTCTTCTACCTCAACCACTTGTTCACCCTTTCCTTGTAGTACCTTCCTACTCCTAGTAGTAATTGCCATGACATGAGAGTTATGCCACTCCCACTACCCTTTGGGTTCGCAATTGTGTCACTAGGGAGTATTCCTTTTTGCTTTGGATTTTTCTCCCCAGAGAGATCTCTCATTTGCATCTCCAATTTTTGAATGGCTGCAGTATGAGAGCCAACAAGCTCGGTCATGTTCTTCATGGAATTGTCAGATTTTTCTTGATTTTGCAGTATCCTTTCAAGCATACTTTCCAACTTAGACTCGCTTGAGGAACCTTGATTTGAGTATTGACCCTTTGGGGGAACATAGGGATTTGAACTCTGATTTGAGAAGTTGTTGTTGTTGTTCCAATTTCCTTGGTTTGAGCCACCTTGGTCATTTCGCCATTGTTGGTGGCCTTGCCCTTGCGGGTTTGGCCTCCATTGATTTTGTGATCCTTGAGAGTTGTTGACATAATTTGCTTCCTCAAAATCTTCATTTGGTACGGGCTGCACATTCTCAACCACATTTACTTTCTTCTTTTGGCTTTCGGTGAACATCTTTGTCAACACATTAACATTTGTAACAAGCCCTGCAATCACTTTATATCTCTCTTGATTTTCCTTGATCATGTTGCTCAAGGAAGGAGACCCATTTGTAATTCCACCTGTGGTGTCCTCAGAATGCCATGCTTGATTATGCTTTGCCATTTTGTCAAGTATTTGTGTCACCCTCGCGAATGATTTGTCCATGAAAGATCCGGCAGCTGCATTCTTGGCTATAGATTGGTTCATCGGATCCAAGCCCATGTAGAATTTCTCCAACAAATAGAATTCGAGAAACCATGGTTTGGAGACCTTACCAAATATAATTTGAAACGATCCCATGCCTCATGTAGTTGTTCTCCCGGTAATTGCTTGAAGATGAAAATTTTATCCCGGAGCTCTGACTTCTTACTTTGTGGGAACCATTTAGACAAGAAAGCTCGGATAAGTTTGGGCCAGGAATGAATGGAGTTTTGAGGAAGATTCTGGAGCCATTTCCTTGCGTCCCCAGCTAGAGAGTACTTGAAGCATCTCAACCTTAGGGCATCATCAGAGACATTGTTCTGCTTATGCATTGCACACACACCCAAGAAGTTTATAAGATGTTGTGTTGGATCATCGTTAGTGGAATTCCTGAAAAATCTCTCCGCTTTGAGCATAAGAATTAAACCGTGTTCCACCTTGAAAATTGCTGCGCCAATAGCAGGAGGTACAATAGCATTTGTATCCTCAATGTACTCCTCGATATCCGCAAAAGGATTTCCTTCCATATCTGCCTCCATGTCTTCACCATATTCCGACATGTTTTCCTATCAACACCAAGCCAAACAAGCAAAGTGTGATATATTAGAATAAGACGTTACAGTAAAGCACACACTAATTAGTAATTTCAAAACTGTATTCCCCTACAACGGTGCCAAAATTTTATACGCTCAAATTACACTTTCATAAATAGTGCAAGCGGTCGATGTCAAATATAATAACCTAACAACATTAGGGTCATCCCACAGGGAATAGGTGTGAAAAGATTACTTGATTAGTGTGTTACTCAACTAATAATTCTATCTAGTTAACCGGATCAAGAGTATTGCTAAAAGAATTTGGTTTTAAATAACGTCTAATTGCAATGTTGAGAATGAAATAATTTGATTAAAGAAACCAAGGTTGTGTCCCCATTAATGAAGTGTAATGCTATCGGTGTCAATATGATATATTTCTAATGGAAGATTCTTTTTGATATGCAAATGATGTATAAGTGACTACCCAATATTTTCCAATAGTTAGGTAGTATTTCCTCTTTATGACTTTTCCAAATATAAAAGAGTTGTGATTATGAACAATCAATTTATGCCAAATAAAACCCACTTATTCCTAAGTGATTTCATTAAACAAGGTTTAAAGCCTTGAGTTTTTTATATTTACTTCTACCAAATTCTACCCCGCTTTCCCAAGCAAAGATAGAATTTAATGGCGCTTGTTAATGTTTGCAACCACCAACAATAATTGAAGAATGAGAAGTAAATAAATATCAACCAATCGTTAAATACATATTCAATGTTGAACACCCAATAACATCACACCCATTTAGGGTCCACAACCTTAGTATTTAAAATTAGCTACTCATACTAAAATCTGAAAACAGGAGAATATTAATTGTCAAAAAGCTTACAAAGTGAAAGATTCTTGATCCAAAAGCTTCCAAAAGAAAGGAATATCCAAGCCTTGTACTTTAGCTTCAAAGTATGACAGCCCCCACAAAACCCTAATAGACCTATTTATAGAGGCCTAAAAATCGAGACAAAATTCGGACCAATCTGCCCTGAAGTTGAATATGCGACGGCATTTCTGTCGCATAACAGAAATGTGGTCCGCAATTTTGACATGTCTATAGCAGATTTCAACCCTAGTTTTGCCTTCATCGCATTCATGGTTTGCGGTCCGCGTTGTAGAAATGCGACCGCATCTTGCATCGCATTTTCTTCCTTCAGTAGACTTCATGCTTGGTCTGCGGTTTCTTCTGCGGCTCGCAAATACGTTACGCGATCGCAGATGAGACCGCGTTCTTGACATTGAACTTCGCCCAGGATTCTGTTTTGGTCTGCGATTTCTGTGTGCAATCTGCGGCTCGCAGACAAGTTATGCGATCGCATTTGAGACCGCATTCTTGACGTTGAACTTTGCCCAGAAGTCTGTCTTGATCTGCGACCTTGGTGTGAAATATGTGGCTCGCATGTGGTATTTGCGATCGCATATCCACCTCTACGATGCTTTTCTGCTCTTTTCTTGTCTTTTTGTGGCTTTTTGAACTCTTTTCCATGCTCTTAGTTCCTTACACCTCATACACCGCAAAAAATACTAAAATTACATAAGTACCTAAGGAAATTGCATTTAAAACAAGTTAAAATCTAAGCAATTAGTATCAAAATGTGCCGAAATTCTCCAGCACATCAGGGACCCCGTCCAATCGCACCAACCAGTTCGATAACATGACACCAACTTGGTCGAGGCCTCAATTCACATCAAACAACATCAACTCAACAAATTGCTTAGTGATTCAAGCCTAATGAACTATTGTAACTTCTAACTTCCACATCCGATGCCGAAATCTATCAAATCACGTCTGATTGACCTCAAATTTTGCGCACAAGTCATAATTGACACAACGGACCTTTTCCCACTATCGGAATCGAAATCCGACCCCGATATCAAAAGGTCCACTCTCGGTCAAACTTCCCAAAAATTATCAAATTTCCAACTTTCGCCAATTCACACCAAAACGACCTACGAACCTCCAAATCCACATCCAGACGCACTCCCAAGACCAGATTCACCATACGAAGCTATTCTCAAGCTCGGAATCCCAACAGACATCGATAACATCAAAATCCACTTCAATCCAAACTTAGAAAATTCTTAAACGTTCAAAATGCCAACCTTCTATAATAAGCACCGAGATACTCCTGAGCCACCCGATTCATGACCCGAACATACGCCCAGGTCCGAAATCGTCATACGAACCAATTGGGACCTTCTAATCCTGATTCCGAGGTTGGTTACTCAAAAGTCACGCCTCAGTAATTTCTTCCAACTTAAAACTTTAAAAAATTAGAATTTTCTTTCTAAATCCACTCCGAACTTCCCGAAATTCCATTCCATCCACAAGAACAAGTCATAACACCTGAAATGAAGCCACTCAAGGCCTCAAACCACTTAATGATGCACTAGAGCTCAAAAAGACCGGTCGGGTCGTTACACAAAAATTACCAAATTCTAGGTTTTCTTCAAAATCCCAAATTTCTACCAATTTTCATGTTTAAATCCATATGTAACTCATGTGTTTAACTCACAATAGGTGGGAATAACTTACCTCTTGATGTTCTAGGAATCACCCCACAAATGCTCTCAAAATATTGCCTAAGACCAAGTGGAAATGAGGGAAATGAGCTAAGTTCCGAAATAAAAAGGCTCTTGCACAGGTCGCAGATGTCGCATTTGCGACATCTTGTTCGCAAATGCGATAGTCGTAATTGCGACAAAGGCATCACATGTGCAAAGCAGAGCCATCCCTGCCAAGGTCGCATTTGCGACCAAAATCTTCGCAATTGAGCAGTTTCGCAAAAGCGACCAAAATGTTCGCAAATATGAACACCTCAGTGTTTTCCCATCCTCGCAAATGCTAATAAAACCTCGCATTAGAAAGACCTACAGCCCAGACTAGAAACCAGCATAACTAAAGTTCTTCGCCACTAAGAATGAGCTCGAAAACTCTCCCGAGCCCCGGGGGCTCCACATCAAACATCTACAAGTCTAAAATATCATACGAACTCGCTAGCGCGATAGAAACACCGAAATAACGTTCAAAAGCATAAATCGGATGCCAAAACGCATGAATCAACTCATGAAACTCAAAAACTTCAAAGAAAACACTTTCGCGCATCCCATTCCTAGCAAATCACGTCTGATTGACCTCAAATTTTCCTCACAAGTCATAATTGACATTACGGACCTACTCCAACTTCCAAAATCGAAAATCCAAACCCGATATCAAAAAGTCCACTCTCGGTCAAACTCCCCAAAAACCTTCAAATTTTCAACTTTCGCCAAATGACCCCGAAATGACCTACGGACCTCCAAATCTACATCCGGATGCGTTCCTTAGACCAGAATCACCATAAGGAGCTATTCCCAAGCCCGAAATCCCAAACAGACATCGATAACATTAAGATACACTTCAACCCAAATTTATGAAATTCGTCCAAAATGCCGACTTTCCATAATAGGTGCCTAAATGCCCCGTGCGACCCGATACTCAACCCGAATATACGCCCAAGTCCGAAATCACCCTTTGAACCTATTGGAACCTTCAAATCCCGATTCCGAGGTCGTTTTTTCAAAGGTCAAACCTTAGTCAATTCTTCCAACTTAAAGCTTCTGAAATTAGAATTTTCTCGTCCGAATCAACTCTGGACTTCTCGAAATTTAATTCCGACCATACGTATAAGTCATAATACATGAAGTGAAGCTACTCAAGATCTCAAGCTGTCGAACGACGCGCTAGAGCTCAAAACAAATGGTCGGGTCGTTACATTCTCCCCTAATTAAACATACGTTCGTCCTCAAACGTGCTAAGGACTGCTCAAAAGTTATCCAAACCAATTGTGTGGCATCCTGTGCACCTACCCGTGCCGCCACAACCCAGTTGAACATATTAGCTTGAACCAAACTGAAGATTCTCCCTTTTTATTAGTCAATTAGCCTTAGAACAAAATTCCAACCTCCGAATTTCCCCTACAAGACCTGATTCTAGCATTCGAACACCATATCAATCACTACACACTGTACCAAAACAAGATTGTATACCTTTGCTGAATTCGCACCATGCGCCGCATAATTCCCATGACTATAATAACATCATCTAACAATAATAACTGCAATTCCACGAATCTGATGCCCACAACGCACCTCATGATGCATATAAGTCCTGTTTCAACTCTCGCAATACCGCCACAACGGAAAAGGTGCGTAGAAACTAATAACCACCTGCCGAATCAACAATTCATGGAGTCTCTCCTCCTGACAAGGACCATTACCTCATTCTGAACTGAATAACGATATTTTCTCTTTAATATACCATTCATAACTCCGATCGCATTGATCCCAGGTCCAATAACCTCGTCTCACCCAGTACAAGCTGTTCCGACGATAGCAATCTCAAACACTGCCAAAATCTCATATAACACCAACAATGCGCCAACAACCTACAAACTCTAATATAACTCATAAGGAAGAACAAACTCTAGTAGGGAATTACCTCGCCAGCGTAACGAATAAAATGGATGAATAGGTGCTATGAACCTACCTCAGGGATGAAAATAAGGCACACAAAATGAGTCTAAAGAACTATGCTCAGCACCTCACTGTTGCAGCGCGCAACCTGATTCAATGTGACACTGTTGCAGTGCGCAACCCGATCCAATGTGACATTATTGCGGTGTGTAACCCGATCCGCACAACATAACCATGGTGGTGTGCCACCCGATCCAAACCATATACCCGTGGCAGCGTGCCACCCAATCCAAACGATATACCCGTGGCAGCGTGCCACCCGATCCGCACATAACAATCAAAGAAAACACACATCTAGCCGTAATGTTTATACTAATGAAATGTCTGAATATCAACCACAAGCACGCCAAGTGCATAATACAAATCCTGGGGAGACGGGTAGCGCCATACCCTACGAAACTCAAGCAGAACTAAGGTGCGATATATGATCTGCATCTCGAGAACCATCCTGCTCACATAACACCACAGCTACGTGGGACCTAAACACATGTGCGAATAATCAAGTCGTCTCACAACCCACATGGCACAATAGAGTATATACACGAAATAACTGACGATGAAAATAACATTCAATGCCTGAAGGCTTCTCCATAAGAAATGTTATGCTGAATGAACACATCCGGCCTGGTGTAGAGCACACATCCTTAGACCCATCAACGGACCTCAAGGCGATTCTAATCGTATCGTACTGGGCTAATAATCTCTCAAGGATCCACAATAACCCCTTTTCCATGACACATAAGAACAGTTGTCAAATCCGAAACAAACTCACATGATCTACAACCCAAGGAATAGAATGCCTCTCAGGCATAAACTCTCGCATTTGCGATATTACCATTACCTCCATACTTGGTTCAATCTTTAACAGTCAAGTGGCTAACATGCCACACTTATACATATTTCTCCATGGAATACGCCTCCATGACCTTCCACTCAAGTAGCAAAGTCATGCCCATACCACCAACCGTTCTAATTCTGTAAAGCGAATCAAAATTCCGCAAGTCAATACACAAAGCCTCTTCCCCAGAACACCATTCTCAGGTGACAGTAAAGATAATGCCAGCCTACTCTGAACATCTGAATTCTCTCATGCTCATCTGAGCTCATGACATTCTATCAACAGCGGACAACGACCTTGACCTTCAACTTCCAGTCCCCATGCCACTCACTGCACCCATCATATCGCTACGCGATAATACACCATAACCCTTGAACTAGTAGTGGAATAAGCACTTTATTGGCAAGAAACCTTTCACTTAGTTCGTTTCAGCAGAACCAATGCAACACGCAACTGAATTCTCAAGCCGTGATCTAAACCGTCATAACTCTTCCGGAATCCATTTATACAACAAAGCCATTCGAATCAAATAACTCCCAAATCAACCAAATTGTGGTGGCGCTCAAGCCCAACTGTACAACCACAAACTACATGTATAACTTCACGCTGAAGAAACTGGTCACTGCCATAATCATGTTGATTCAACCGTTACTAACCGACCAAACTTCTTCCAATTTACTCTTGACTTGCATTAGAAATAATAATATCTCCATTTCAAATATAACGAACTCAATCTGCACCCATCCCAAGTGACCCGCATCACTAGACCACATCGTCTCACTACTCATGAACCATCTCATATTCTCCTTACGCGCACGATAGCATCTCCAACCAGTACACCTGTTTTGCAATACCTTCCGCGAATTCGAAGCTATTTCTTTCTTTCCTCTACTACTGTACTGCATACCCAATGATAACATAGAACCTTCCATGTCCTTAGGCACTGCACTCAAATTCTTGAATCCACTAGGACCACTGTTGAGAGTCACCCACTCTGACTTGGCCCCGAATATAAACCAAACTCTAGTGCCTTGCTAGTACGTGAACACCCTATCAAGGAAACACCCGACTAAATTCTTTTCCTTGTACATAACCCCCACGAGAAGCATAAACTCTAAGTCTTCCCAAAACTTGAAAATGAATCGATAAGGCCAAATATAGCACATATTCCTCAAATCCCTTGCTCGAATTACCACCGATGTTTTCTTTCCTTAGTCATAATAACTTACCAACGCACTGATAACCAGAAACTACACAAGCAGACAACCACGCGATCCAATCGTGGACGGTGGGGCTTTCCCACTTAGCTTGAAACTACAATTACATAATCCTAGAACCCACCAAGATTCCACCTTCCCAATTACCATGATCTCGCACAACTAATCCGCCAAATTTCTCGAAATCTTTCTGTTAAACTTTTCATGAACATTCTGAATCATTAGCCACAATCACATATTCGACCTCTTACCGGATAGCAAGTAAAATTCTTCGTAGAAGCTTCATCAACATCACACAACCGCTAACCTGCTCACAGGAGATAACCCACCTAGGGAAATTCTATGCCGACATTTTCCAACGACGCTGCACTGGGTACAATTACTATGATATCAGTAAACCCTCCTGAGCCCGTGCTTATTCACCAGCTGTACGAGTCTGTTCACTCCCCATTGACACAACTAAAAGTGCGGCAATACATTCCAACCAGAAGTCATGTTGCATCCCAACGATAATCAAGTTCTTTTCACACCCCTCCTTATTTCAAGCAAACTCCTTTCTGCCACATCTAATCTTCCTCACTATAGTACCCAATACTCCAAATTAAGTTCGTAGACCTAGTCACTATCCACCATGATTCCCAAATCACCCTAAACTTTTCTCAAGTCATGGGGCTATCCTACCACATAATCCACATGCTACTCTGCCACTCCCACTTCGATTAAACCATCTCCTTTAAGCAACTTCTTGACCTTTGTTTTTCATACTTGACCTTCTATAAATTCAACCACCGCAAGACATCTCCCCCATGTCCTTCATCATCCTTCGCTGCTCAATTGTTGCCTTAAATCAAAATCCATCTTTCGAGCACTTGAACTAATAAATCGCTACCAACTCTAAACCTCCTAGAGGATCCTCTTTCTCGATCCATTAGCGTTTGAAATACTGATTCGATTCTAAACCGTGACACACCGCTATCTCTGATACCCGCTCCTCAGGCACCACTTCGCAACACCCTGCCCCGAAGGCAGATTGAAGTAGACTATAACACCGGCGAACCTTAATACATTCCAACAAGGATATTGACACCGCATCACAGATGAAAATTCCACCACGCTAGAAAATACCAAGTCTCGTTACTCCGTCAACCCAACTTGGACATTCATAATCCGATTGCCTTTCCTTTGCTGGAATTAAACGCTAAACCTCTAAATCATGCACCAAAAAATCCTCCTCCCAATTCATTCACTCTCTCGACACATAGACAAGCACCCTACCATTACACCAACATTGCGTGATAACAACGTCTGAACATCATAGCAATCAGCGCATAGCCTCGTAACCATCGAAAATATAGCTACTGCGACGAAATGATAGAACTGCCCCCCAAGAAGATGATAATAACTTGCTCAAATGCGCAAGGAGAAACATCTCGCTCCACGTCTGTAGTACCACTGCAACTCCTCGATACCCAATCGACACGAGTGCTCAACATCGTATAAGAATGAGTAGGAAGGAAATAAAGGCATAAGCCTCAAAGGAATCAAATCGCATGAAGAGGAATCAAGAAGGGAAGTGCTCCTAACAACCCTGTAGCCTCTCAAAGATAAGTACAGACGTCTCCGTACCGGTCCGCAAGACTCTACTAGACTTACTCATGACTCGTGAGACCTAAGTGAACCTAATGCTCTGATACCAAGCTGTCACAATCCAAAATTCAATATAGGTCATGAGGGCGCCTAACGCCGCTGTCACGCAAGCCAACGTTAATTCATCAATTTACTTACTCATTTATTACTCTCGAGATCATAATCTCCATTACTTAAACAGTATAAAATAGAATTTGGAGGGGAAAAATGATAATAACTACGTGATCTACAATAACAATCAATCACCCCCAAAACCCATTTCACAAGTGCATGAGCAATTTCTAAGGAGTACAACATTAATATAACATCTGTCCCGAATATAATAAGACAGAATAAAATAAATAGTACGAGGGAGACTCGGTGGACTGCGATACGTGGCCCGGAATGCAGCTCACATAAAGTCTCCTCAACGGGTGCGCCTATGCGTCAAGATGATCACCAAGTAAACTTGTCAGTACCTGCACATTTAGTGCAAAAGTGCAGTATGAGTACGTAAATCAACGCGTACCCAGTACGTATCTAGCCTAACCCCAGAGAAGTAGTGACGAGGGGTCGACATCGGCTCTTACTAGAGGTCCAATAAAGCAATATAATAAAACTTAAACAGTATAGTGTACGACAATAACAAGATAAATCTGTAGGGTGCATAACCTCCCAATTATTTCTTTCAAAGTGTAAGTCTCTCAATATTGTATCCTGCCTTAATAGCTCAGAAATTATCAAGTGCCATTATAAAATAAATAAGGAACATCATATATTATGTCGGGCATCAGCAGAAAGAGAATCTCGTGAATATTCGGACTACCAGCGATACAACGCACGATTATGTCGAGGTCGTATGGCCAGATCCAGAATAATGTGTACACTACCGAGGGTCGAGCGGCATGAACCATAGATGCACCTATATACTGCTGAGGCGTTCGGCCCGCTCCACAAGAAAAGGAAAGAAGTTCACCGAATTACGAGACACGTATTTACAATACAACATAGGAGCATAAAATGAATATAATCGTTACCATTTCTCAATTAACTTGCCCAAAATTGAAAGTGTCAAGGCTTGGCCTATTATACATACGTTTATTTATAATTCAAATTCAATTATAATTTTAATTAGTTAAGCTAGCAGAATGAATTCAAATAATTTAAATATCACAGGATAAGATCCTAAGTCTACCCGGACATAACGTGCTTAGCTACGTATAGACTCTCGTCACCTTGTGCGTATGTAGCACCCACAACTAGTTGCACATAACAATAATTATCATCTCGGAGGTAGTTTCCCCCTCACAGAGTTAGACAGCAGACTTACGTCGCACCGAAGTTCCATAATCGGCTCCAACACCTCTCTAACACCTCAACTCCAAGTCAGATGTTCTGAAACTAGTCAAACCATGTGCAAACCAATAAAAATATACTCTAATACCCAAAATAATTCAATTCATAAAAATCCCCAACTCCGCTCAAAAAGTCAATAAAGTCAATCCTCGGGTCCACGTGCCTGAATTCCAAAAAATTTTGAAAATAAACTTTACCCGTAACATTACGAACTCAAATATATAATTTATTCCCAATTCCATGTCCAACTTCGTGGTCGTATTCCAAAATTACCAAATTCTAGGTTTTCTTCAAAATCCCAAATTTCTATCACTTTCATGTTTAAATCAATGTGTAACTCATGTATTCAACTCACAATAGGTGGGAATAACTTACCTTTTGATGTTGATGGAATCACCCCGCAAGTGCTATTAAAAAATCGCCTAAGACCAAGTAGGAAATGAGGGAAATAAGCTAAGTACCGAAACAAAAAGGCTCATACACAGGTCGCATATGTCGCATTAGCGACATCTTATTCGCAAATGCCATAGTCGCAATTGCGACAAAAGCATCGCAAATGCGAAGCAGAGCCATCCCTGCCAAGGTCGCATTTGCGACCTAAATCTTCGCAATTGGGCAGTTTCACAAAAGCGACCAAAATGTTCGCAAATGCGAACACCTTAGTGTTTTCCCATTCACGCGAATGCGAATCTCTCCTCACAATTGCGAGGTTCGCAAATGCGAATAAAACCTCGCATTTGCAAGACCTGCAGCCCAGACTAGAAACCAGCATAACTGAAGTTCTTCGCCACTACGAATGCGCTCGAAAACTCAATCGAGCCCCCCGGGCTCCACATCAAACATCCATACAAGTCTGAAAATATCATACGAACTCGCTCACGCGATCGAAACACCGAAATAACTTTTAAAGCATAACTCGGATGCCAAAATGCATGAATCAACTCTTGAAACTCAAAAATTTCAAAAAAAGTACTTTTGCACGTCCGATTCCTAGCAAATCACGTTCGATTGACCTCAAATTTTGCACACAAGTCATAATTGACATTACGGACCTACTCCAACTTCCAGAATTGGAAATCCAAACCCGATATCAAAAATTTCACTCCCGGTCAAACTCCCCAAAAACCTTCAAATTTCCAACTTACGCCAAATGACCCCGAAATGACCTACGGACCTCCAAATCCGCATTCGGACGCGTTCCTAAGACCAGAATCACCATAGGGAGTATTCCCAGGCTTGGAATCCCAAACGGACATCGATAACATTAAAATATACTTCAACCCAAATTTATGAAATTCTTCCAAAATGCCAACTTTCCGTAATAGGCAAATGCCCCCGTGCGACCCGATATTCCACCAGAATATACACCCAAGTCCGAAATCACCTTACGAACCTATTAGAACCTTCAAATTCGGAACCCGAGGTTGTTTTATCCCAATATATAGATATTTATGGGACCCACGACCTACCTAATCGAAGGTCTACGCGTCTAGTTTGCAACTAAAAAAACCTCACATCAAACCGACATCGGAGTAAAAAGTTATGATCATTTTACTGCAGACTATCCGGGCTGAAACCGGGTCGCGAACCGGGTCGGGTCAAGCAAGTTGTATAAGTCGGCAAGTTCGACTTTTCAGACCTAAAAACAGTTCACTTTCGTTCTAAAACAGTAAGAAAGCTTAAGAGAAGGGTCCATGATGTCCTTGAGTGATTAAGGTGCGTTTTTAACGATTTCTACCGTTAAAATTTGCCCCCGTGCCTAGAAACGTAATCTCTACGCTTTGCAATCGTTTCCCCCTTCTATTAGCTATGTTTGGAGCTATTCTTAGAAGATAGGAATTTGATATCCTTGCTGTTTTTTCAGGTTTTATGCTCGGTTTTGCAAGGTAATCATCTTGGAACTCTTTTATGATCGTTTTTACAAAGTTCTACGGACGTTTCGTCGAGTTAGGGTTATATGGCAAAGTTGCCGATTTAAACTCAATTATGAACTGTTTATAGGTGCGTATAAGCTGCATATATATGCGAAGCTTAGGACGTAAGGAACAACTTCTGTGCAGGAACTACAAGCATTCGGACGTTCGTTGGAAAGGTATGTTAAGGCTAAGCTCCGTCCTTCTTTTAGCACGAATTCTGGGAAATTCCTAAGACATCAAATGTGACATTTTACTATTTTATTGTTAGAAAGACCTTCTGTGAAAGGCACTGGGATTGTAGCTGGAGTATTTCATGATGCTATTAGGTTGATATTCCACTCATTCAGTTAAATAGGGTATTCGACATCTATATATGTCATTTTGTCGGCTTTCTACACTATATGTCTAGATATATGAATTCTTATTCATCTTTGGGTTGTGTGACTAAATAAAAAAAAGATCTAAAAGTCGAGTTAAGTTTTCAAGCTTATTCAAAAGAAAAGAAAGCATACAAGGTTCCACGAAATAATTGTATGCGATACGAATATGATTATGAGATCATAAGAATAAGAGTAGCTATGGTTCTTGTTATGGCCTACTATGTGCATACAAAGTTCATATCATACATAGCATATTATGCATGGACTTCAAGCTATAATCGGAGGTAAGGGGCCTAATTGCCCGAAAAACTATATATATTGTACAGATGGCCACGGGTTGGCAATATGATATCGGTTAGCTACCGGAAGAGACCGCCATTGCTAGCATTTGGTTGGGTATGTCATGCATTTTCATTACTATATATGTATTCACGACATACGATTACACGAACATACCATGCATATTTGATTACTATGAATTAGGATGTCGGCCATGGAGGCTATCAGAGTTTCAGTGTCAAGTGGTATCCCTATTACTTCGTTTACATCAGCTATGTATGACTCTACTGCCTGCCTTACATACCAGTACATTTTTATTCGTACTGATGTCCCGTTGCCTGGGGACACTGCATTTTTGTTTCGTGCATGCAGGTCTAGATAGGGACTCTGATCGACCCCTCCGCTAGGAGTTCGAGGTTCAGCTGTGAGTTGGTAACCTCCACCTCTTCCTGGAGCTTACATAGAATGGTTACTTTTGTTATACAGTTTGGGTATAGTCGGGGCCTTGTCTCGACAGTTCTTGTGACACTCTTAGAGGCTATTGTGGACATAGTATTCTGGGTTTCTTTCTTCTTTTTTTGTAGCTTTCAGTTTCTAGCCCATAGGCTTGGCATGTATATATATGTGTGTAGGCATGTATGTCTCCAATCGCGGCCTCGTCGGCCAGCTAGTACTTTATTATTTTGGCTCGTCTACCTTTGTTATATGGCTTATTGTTATTCAGGTCATGACCTTAGTGGTCCAGGCTTAGTATTTCAGATGTTGTGCCGCCCGATCTGTTGGGCCCTCAGTTTAGTTAGCTAGTATGTTTAGTGGCTAACTCGATTGAATATAGTATCGAGTGCCAGTCACGCCTCCCCTAGTTTGGAGCGTGACAAAACCTTAGTCAATTCTCCAACTTAAAGCTTCTGAATTTAGAATTTTCTCGTCCGAATCAACTCCGGACTTCCCGAAATTTAATTCCAACCACACGTACAAGGCATAATACATGAAGTGAAGCTACTCAAGGTTTCAAGCTTCCAAATGACGCGCTAGAGCTCAAAACGACCGGTCGGGTCATTACAAGAGCCTTCCATAGTAGTCGTCAAGAGAGGAGCTATGGAAACCACCAACCAAGGGCTGCAAGATTTGGACAAATCCAAAGAGACAATAATGGAGGACACTTTGGAGGCAATCATGGAGATCAAGATTGATGCAGGTCAACCTGATCATGATACGTTTAAGCCTTCAAGACCATTCACGAGAAGTCAAGCTAAAGAGCTTCATGATGCATATTTGATGGTGAAGAAGAGCCAAGCGTTTTGTTTGGTTCTGCGTGACTATTCTTTAAACTTAGCCAAATTATGGCCTTTTTTGTTGGTTATTTGTTTCCTAGTTAACTTAGGACAAGGCTCATTCTATATAATCCTAAACACTTCATTATTTTTAGCACCTTACATTATTTTGAGAATAGAAAATCGGCAGCCCTATTGCTCCCAAAAACGTGTGACTTAACTTGTCCAATTTTGGTGTGATTCAAAATTGAACTCGTTCCTTGTTTGGTCGAACAATTTGCAAGACAATTGTTGTCTTGAGGGTCGTTCGTATAGTATAGGTACTCCTTGATTTCATCAAGAAGGTAAGTAGACTAGTTCCTACTTGTTGTCTTGATAATTCATAGAGCGTCTTGCTTTTATATTTTATTTTCTTGTTTCCACGTTTAATATTGCGTCATTTGGTATCTGAGCTTGGAACGGGTTTGTTTCTATAACCCTAATCCTGTTCTTCGTGGCTTAGTTTAGGTTCTTTCATTAATTCGTTTTTGATTTTAAAAAAAAAAGAAAAAGAGAATCTGAAACCCTAAGTTCGAAATTCTAGTTGTTGAATCATCTACGGATTGAAGTCTTGAAGATTGATTGTTAAAGAAATGTTCTTGAACCGATTCTTAAAGTTCTTGATCGTTAGAAACCGATAATTTTGAAATCTTGAAACTCTAGTTGAAATCTTGAAGGTGTATGATTGAATCTTAAAAAATCTTGAAGTTCTTGAACATCGAAGTTGTTGTTCTTGAAGGTATACACGTGTAACTCAAGAGTCTTGAAGTTCTTGGAGTTAAAATTGTAGTTCTTGAAGAGTTTTATGTTGTTCTTGAAGAGGTTCTTGAATCCTCAAACGTTCATGACAAGTCTTCCTTGAATTCTTGAAGTTCTTGAACAATAATCTGATAGTTTTTGGAAGTCTTGTAAACGTGTAAAGAGAGAGGAGAGAGGGCTGAATTTGGGAGAGAAAGGAGGAGAATAGGAAACCCTAATTCTAGTCCAAGAAGGAAAAAACTCCCAATCCAAAGGGGAGAAGTTTCAAGAAGTTGAAACCTAGCTGGACAAGGAGAAGGGGAACGAAATTTGGTTGGAAAAGGAAAATGGGGG
>MCJB01050834.1:18973-31933 GCA_002018475.1 Nicotiana obtusifolia | reverse complement strand
AACTCCTTGAAACTTCTCCCTTTTGGATTGGGAGTTGTTTCCTTCTTGGACTAGACTTAGGGTTTCCTATTCTCCTCCTCAAATTCGGCCTCCCTAACACTTCTTAGGCCCTCTCTCACATTTTTCAACCAAAATCTTCAAGAACAACAAATTAAAGTTCAAGACTTCAAGAATTCAAGGCAATCTCGTTAGGAACGTTTGAGGATTCAAGAACCTCTTCAAGAACAACGTAAAACTCTTCAAGAACTTCAACAACACAATTTTTTGGTTTTTCTTTCTATTTTTTTTTCACGTTTTTTTTTTGAAAACGAAATTTAAGAATTAGAACCTAAAACTAAGGCACGAAGAACAGGATTGGGATTGTAGAAACAAACCCTTTCCAAGCTCTGATACCAACTGATGCAATATTAAACGCGGAAACAATAAAACAAAAGATAGAAGCAAGACGCTCAATGAACTATCAAGACAACAAATAGGAACTAGTCTACTTACCTTCTTGATGAAGTCACGGAGTACCTATACTATACGAACAACCCTCAAGACAACGATGGTCTTGCAAACTGTTCGATCAAACAAGAAACTAGTTCAATTTTGAATCACATCAAAATTGGACAAGTTAAGTCTCACGTTTTTGGAGAGCACAAAGGCTTGGTCCAAATTTATATTCAATATAATGTCAAAGGTATCAAAATAATGAAGTGTTTAGGCTATTATAGAATGAGCCTTTACCTAAATCAACTAGGAAAAGAATAACTAGTTAACCTAAATCAATTAGGAAACAACTAATTAGCAAAAAGGCCACAATTTGGCTAATTTAAAGAATAGTCACGCAAGACCAAACAAATAAGAATTAATGTCTTCAATAACTACATAATAATACAACATAAACACAAATGTACATCTTCAACACAAGATTCGTCCATAGCAAGATTTATGGACGCTTGGATCTTTTCCAAGGCTAACCAACGCCTTTTCTTGTCTTGTTCATAGATGGCATTGATAACACTTGATCAAATTTATTTGCATCAACGAGTTAAAGGAGGAACAATCTTACAATCAACTTTATTGCACGATCTTGATCATCAAACAAGGTATTATTCCGAAATGCCCAAGTAGCCTCCTAATTATTGATGTGGTCAACAACACACCGATAAGAAGGACTCTACTAGACACGGCTTCGAGAAATCCTAGGACACTTTAAAACCTTAGGCTCTAATACCAAGTTTGTCACGCTCCGACCTCGAGGAGCGCGACCGGCGGCGCTCAACAGAGTTACATAGGTCGAGCAAGCCTGCACAGTGCCGTCTACCCAACTCACCCACAAATAAAGAGAAGAGTACATTTCATTAATTAGTCAGTAATAAGTCATGTGAACAACACCATTTCATTTTCATTAATTACGTCCTTAATAAATGTTAAAACAGTACATCGTACACTCATATTTAAAGTGGAACAGATGATACAATTACAACACTTTTAGTTTTAACTTTCCCAAAAACAGATACAACCCACACTATGTCTGCGGAGACTCTAACAGGAACAAAAGAGAGCTAAGATAGTGCCGGCAACAAGGCCCTGACTATACCTTGAAATGCTATGTACAAAGGATAGAAGATACAGGAACCTGAAATGAAGAAGGGTTCACCAAATCAGATGAGGAAAGGGTGTGTTGGTATTACTGATCAATACCACCTGCTGTGGAACCACCTGCATCCATTAAAGATGCAGCTTCCCCGACAAAAGGGACGTTAGTGCATATGTAATAGTATCATTATGTAAAACTAAACATGCTTTCAATAGAACAAGCAATAGTAAACGGAGAATAAATCATGATATCAATAAGAGACTCAAATGGTATCAAAGTGCCACATTAGGGAAAACGTAAATTTCAAGTATGTTTCGGTAATTTAAGTTGGGAGATTTTTAGCACCGATATACTACTGTGTTTTAGCATGGAGTCCGATCTCAGCCCGACCGGCTAAGCCGTCTCACCCCGAGAAATACACTCACAATACCACCACGTGCGCGGCATGGCGTCCGATCTCAGCCTGATCGGCTAAGCCTTCTCACCACAATGCGTGTGGATCGACATTACATCATATCTAGATAGAAATAATATCATCCCATTTAAGGGGAAAACATCTCAACATACCAATCTCATCTCATATTAGGGGAAACAGTGTCATCACATTAACACGAGGATTTACCCCTCAATCACTCCTACACAAGCACGTGTAGTTTTGGGGTTAAGTTGTTCCGACCTACCCTTCCTCGGTGGCTAATCGATACTCCCAAAGCATTTGTTATTAAAAGAATTAAACCGCTCAATTCATATTCTTTTACATGTCATTCATTTTATTGACATCATTGGCCATAACGCAATATCATTCTTGGCACATTGGCCGTACTTCATAATTCAAGCTCACTATTCCATTTTCAATCATTATCATGGATAATCAACAACAAGGCATTTCAAATTAACACTTTAAACACATACTTGAGAAAATTAGGGTCTTAGGCACATACGATCTATACAATTTGATGTGATCACTTTCATTTGGACTTGACTTGAAGTCACAACAATTTAATACATACTCATACTTCAAATACTCTCCCGAAGAATATCACAATTTAATAAGAACATTCCGGAACACATTTGAACATATTCATATACATACATCATCTGACGCCAAACTTATTCAGAAAAGTCAATTCACAATGGACAACTCGGGACTTACAAGATCATCGTGGGAATTCAATTCTAAGAGAGAAGTTTAGCCAACATATCTTACCTCGAGCCTTTTAATTTACTAACATATTTTGGAGATCCTAGCCACTTTGATATATTTAGAGATATAGCAAAATTGAACGCAAAAGGAAGGAGTTCATAGTTGTAGCTCACTTGAGCATTTTATCAAACACTAGGCATGCATTACGATTTTAAGGTCCTCCTATGGTGGATGCTTTCACCCTACTACCCAAAGTTCACCCAAAAGAGCTCAACAATCTCCCCACTACCCTAGATGGTACAGGCATGTAAAATAAATAACTCCCACATCCAAGAATTGCATTACTAAATAACCATTTTTAGTTAAATTCAAAAATTAAGGGTTATGGTGTAGAATCTTACCCTTTTGGTTGAAGACCATGTGAGTTACCCAAGAGAATCTTCAAGGTTTGAAAAAATATTGATGAACAAATGATTTAGAACTCCTCTTCTCACTCCAGACCACCTTCCCCTCTCTCTAAAATGTGAGTTTGAACCTTCTAAAATGACCCTTAACATTGTTTTATAAGAAATGGGTCGGATTTATAAAACCAGAAAAATGAAGCTCTGAACCACGATCCGTGGTTGCTAGTGATCGCAAAATGGATATGTCGTCCGCAAATCGGCAGTATAATTGTTGCCCCTACACTGGAACATATGGCTTGGCTCTCCGGCAATTCTGCAGCTTGCAGACCTGTTCCTCGGTCCAATAATGCACCGCAGACATTCCTCCAAACTTGCCCAGTTACTGCTTCACTCTATGGCCATTCTGCAACCTGCAGAGTGATTCTATGACTGCCTATGAAGATGTTGGAAAGTGAAAGGAGTGCCTTGGAGATATAAAGTGTGGCTAGCATGCCAAGAATGAAAGTTCTACTTGTGACCACTGGTGCCAATGAAATGAAATGATGTGAGAAAGGTTATGAAACGAGCCTCGATTCAACTGTTCCAAAATGACTTCGAAAATAGATTTACCTAAAAGCTTATGTACTCAAGTCATGCCCAAATGTGGCTGTTTTAACTAATGCTATGTTTTGTAGGTATTCCCAATGTGTTTTGAGTTCTTACATATTCATGAGTTGAAATTGTGTATTGCCCTTTCGGGGAAAAATACTTCAAGAATAAATGGAGTGTTTCTTGTTTAAGATTTTAACTTGTGCTTCGATTGCTAATCATCTTGCTCCATTCTTTCGAAAGGAAACTATTGTGTTTAAAGTCTTCATTTCTAATGAACTTAAAGTTGTGATTTTCGAAATATTCTATGTGTTGATGTTTATGATGATGATCCATGAAAGCAAAGAGATGAAAGTGTGGAATATGAAATACGCTATTTTGCCATGAAAGAAGAATCATATGTATGGCCAAGAGAGCCAATGAAATAATGATGTTGTAAGTGATTGAAAGTACCAATGAGGCTATAAAGTGGTGTGAAAGGTTATGAGGTGTATGTATTTGTATTCTTGTTTTCTTTGTATGAAAACTAAAAATGTTTTTGGGAGTATCGTTAGTCGCCGAGGAAGGGTAGGTTGAAATAACCTAACCCCGAAACAACATGTGCGGTGTAGGAGTGCATTGTGATTATTCCCCTTATTTGGGATGAGATTGATATGATGAGAATATTCCCCTAAAATGGGATGATATGATTGCTAGCATAGGTTGATGTCAATCCACGCGGCACTATAGTTAGACGGCCTAGCCGATCGGGTCGTGATCGGACGCCATGTCGCACACATGGTGGTGATTGTGATTGTGAATACACCTCCACCCGCACATATTGGGGTGAGGTGGTAGGGCCGCATTGTGTAGAGATTGGGTTGTGATTACACCTCGACCCGCATACATTTGGATGAGGCGGCGGGGCCGCTTTGTGTAGATCGGATGTCTTCAAATGAGACGGCCTAGCCGATCGGACCGTGATCGGACTCCATGCTAAATGCACGGTGGTATATCGATGCTATGGATCTCCCAACCAAAAACAATATTATTTTCATATTGATATCATTTTCACAGTATTATCTCTGTATTTTGAAAAGTATTATGTTTTAACTTCGCATTTGGATATCATCGATTGTTGCTTGTTGTTTCCATGGTTGTCCTTTCTTACGTTTGCATCATATATTAAAAGAGGACATTTAGCTTTACATACTAGTATTATTCCATATGTACTGATATCCCTTTTGCTGGGAGCGCGGCTTCTTCAATGGATGCAAGTGGTTCATCAGCCATCATCTTTGGTCCTCGTTAGCAGTTACTCCCTACTCAGTAGATTTTGGTGAGCCTTACTCTATTCCGGGCCTGATGTCACTTGATGTTGTACTTTGTATTTTGAGGTATAACCGGGGCCTTGTTACCTGCACTTTCATACTACTCTTCTGTTGTACTTAGAGGCTCCGTAAACAGGTTGTGGGTGGTGTTTGATGTTGGGAATTGAACTAGAATTGTTGGTATTTGGAAAACATGTTGTTCATTATATCTATAAACTTGTAATATTTTTGAAATTATAAATGAAGCGGCTTATGGTAATGAAAGGGGTGTTGTTTATGAAATCCTTTCAATGTTTAATTAATGGAGTATATCTCCACTCTATTCATTGGTAATTCCGAGTAGAAGGCATTGTACAAGTTTGCTTTACTGGGTTATCTCGGTTGAGCGCCGGCCGCGCTCCCCGTGGTCGGGGTGTGACAAACTTGGTATCAGAGCCTAAGGTTTTAAAGTGTCCTAGGATGTCTCGGAGCCGTGTCTAGAAGATTCCTTCTTATCGGTTTGTTGTCGACCACATCTATAATTGGGAGGCTACTTGGACATTTAGGAATTTCACCCTTCTTTAATATTCCAAATCGTGCAATAGATCTCAAGATATGAAGTTAATTTCCCCGTCATGTCTCTTTTTCCCGACGTGTAACCCAAGAGTTTGAGGTAGCAAGGAGAGATTGAATGAACGAGTTGCTAGGGGAAGTGTCCTTGTTCCTATTAATGTTATTGCACCACCGGATCATGTGGTGAGAGCACCTAAGAAATGAAAGAGGATTGTTGGCATCGATAAGCGAAATGTTTGATATGTAAGAAGCACCACTTGAGCTTATGTTGGATGACTCTTGAAATATGGTAGGGTTGTGAAAAGAGGGGGCACAATATGCAAGAAAGAACATTTGGCGTCGTGTTATGAGTATGCTCAGGAATGTGTTAGGGGTGGCAGGCTTAGGAAATTCCAAAGGCCCACACAGCAAACCGGTACAGAGATAGTTACTCCCGCTGTGAAGGCCTGGAGGAAGGATAAGGGGGATGCTTATGATGTATGCAAAAGGGTAAATATCAGGTTAGTAGGGCGAGTCAGTTTAGCGGACCCCATCCTCGTTGTGTGAAGTGTATGAGATGTCGTTCGGGGCTATGTCTTTATGTCACTAATGTATGTTTTCGATGTGGAGTGGAGGGGCATCAATTAAGGTACTACCCTGTCAATCTAAAATCACCAAGTAAGTCACTCCTTGCTAAATCATTATGAACACTACATAATTTTCCTTGTTGTATACGTACAACTGCATTGAAGAGCCTGCATAAATATGGTCTTAACGAAACACTGAATCACAAAACATTGCATGTACTTACTCTTTGAACGAGACGCCTAATTCATGAAGCCACTTTATCACAAATTCTCTTATTTACAACCTCTTGAGGAATTGAGTTCGGTAATGATTTCGTTGAATTGAGTTATAACCCTAGGATAATATTTCCCACTTGCTTCCTTAAATTCTTAACAAGGGACTATACCTGATAAATTTATTTCAGAACCTTTTGATTCAAATAGGATAACATCTGTCACTTGTGCTTATGCATGCACCGTCCAAAACGTTTACCTATGTGGTATCAAATCCAATATAAAGCAGCCTAGTGTTGAGATCCTTCTTGAGCCAGTCTTTCTCTTTCCGATGTATGTGACTCTTATGGTTTGAACAATCACTTTACTCCTTTGTTAATATTACCATGAGACCTTTTCACTATTTAGTAACGTGAGAGCATATCTCAGCACCATCATATGTGTACATGTCAACTGAAAGAGGTCACTTGTCCGCATAAAGTTTTTGGGAAATTTGAGATTTTTACAAATTCGTCACAGGAAGATCTTTTTTTTTCTCCATCTCACTATGACTTTCATGTCCACATAGATCATTTTGCAGTAAGTAGCTCACTTTGTTCCTAGTACTGTAGTTGCCCATGAAGTGGCCTGGTACTGCAGCTTGAGAGTTATTATTGTAGAAACATGTCTAGCTCATAGCAGATTGTTCATTCTCTCTAACCAATACATCATTTCATCCCACTATTAAGATGTCCTAGCTATATGGTTTCGCTCATGTATAGTTGAAAATTAAGTAGCCATATCGCGACCTTTCTCTCCCAACTTCAGGTGGATGTTTCAGATTCTGACACATATCATAAGCATATTGATTTGAAAGACAAGTTTATCATATCTCTAGTCCTCTCATATAGGATCAACTATTGGGAAGGGTTAAACTGTCAGAATGCTAATAATCTCACAAGTGTTCAACCTCTTTTTCAACCTCGTGGGCTTGTGACATAGATTCCTTATCAAATACTGTTAAGAGCGTAACGCAACTTCATGTATTTTGAAATCCCATCATTTCTCTTTGTATTAAATCTATAGGGGTTGAAGGTTCAAACATGTCAAAGAAGGAGAATCATTCAATGATTAAGCATATTGGGCAGGAAACTTTATGGTCATATTCATTCAATCACATCGTAGAATAAAGAGGAGAAGGAGGTTAAGGGTCGCCAAGAAGTTTAATTTGGGAGTTCAGTGTAGAGATTTCGGGTTGAAGAAAGTGAACGAGTTATTCTCAAGATTTTTTCCATGAAGATATTAGGTGAAGAGAAAGGTGAAGTAGGTGTAGTTCATATTGGGCCTTGTGGAATCTTGAAGGAATAGGCCAAGTAGCCTATGAGTTTATGTCCCATTGTTGTTCTCCATGCACCCGGTGTTTCATGTGTCTACGTCAAAGAAGATAGTAGGGAATCCTTTGTCTATCATTCCGGTGGGAGTTATTGAAGGAGAAATTAATGGATAATTGGCTTATGAGAGGTACTTAATTGTCATTCTTGTTAGATAAATCCGGAAGTTGAGATTGCCTTGTCGAGTGTTATGGCGAAGTCTGTGAGTCGAGGAGGTCACCTCGAAAGCTGAAAGTTTTGAGGAAAGAAAATATTCCCACTTGATTGTATAGTCAAATGATTGTGGATCGAAAGGTACTTTCTATGTGTTATGATTTAAATATGTGCAGCTCATGTTCCAGATATCACTCATGATAATGTAATGCTGGTAATGTAGAGATTTGTGTTATTCATATATTGTGATGCTTTGCTGAATTGTGGATGTGTTGTTAGGCGTGGTTTTGGTGATTCTGTGGCAGGTATATAGGCTAGAATATAGAGGAAACTTTGCCGAAATATCTGGTAAGTTTGGGAGTTTGTCAAATTTTGCAGCTTGAGGATGTGTGAAAGAAGAGGCGAGTTATGTTGGGTGTGCTGGGCGGACTCTACTTCTCATTCGAGGACAAATGATCCTAAGTAGGAGAGAATGTAAGGCCCCATAAAATTTTACCAAGACCTCGAGGTTTGTGGTGCCGAGGTAGTCTATTGTGTAAGGCTCCGTGAATTTCTATTGCTAATTCGATCAATTTCGAGCTTAGGAATAAAATTTAATTTAGACCCGAACCACATGAGAATTACTGGAGTGGATAAGTTATTTGGATAGGGGGATAATTAATTTATTAATCTTTGAGTTTTATAATAATGTAGGAACGCTTGGATGTTAATTTCAAAGCAATAAGACTAAAGAAAATTCAGTGAGCTATCTCCCCATAGCGCAGTTATAGCACAGAAGGGAAGCAGAAAATTTTAGCATGCCAGTGAGATAAAGCCTTATAGCACAAGGATAGCACAAGTGGACAAATACTGTACACCTATTTTAGCAAACAGTGAGTTAAAGCCTTATAGCACAGGGATAACACCAACGGAAAAAATACTGTACCTGCGCCTATTAATACATGAGCGAAGAGAGAAGAATAAAATAATTTCAAGACTAGGGCTTTTCTCTCCATCATCCACCCCGCCAAGGCTTCATTACACACTTAAGGTGAGTTTTTAAGTGTGTTTTTATGATGATTCCACTTCTCAATCACTAGTTACAACAAGGTTTGGTATTGGATTCTATAGGATTTCTTCAAAATCTCAAGAACACCCCAAATGTCGTTTTTCAAGATTTGGATTACAAGAGATTATATTTCACCCTTAAACCTACATGCATGGATTGTTAGTAAATATATGAGCAAGAAATAAGTACTAGCACTTATAAAATGGTGTTTGGAAGCCATAAATACTTAAACTAGATTATTGGGTGTTGTAGAGATTTTATAATGAGTTAATTAGTCAAATTTGGTGGATGTGAGTTCATTGATGATTATAATGGTGCTAAAGAAGTCAGTTAGTAGTCAAAGGATATTGTATTATACCTTGTTGGTGGGAAGGAGGGATTGTTGGACGAAGAAACACCATTACTAGAGGTAGTTGAATGCTATGCACTCTAGGTGTTTGATAAAATGCCAAAATGACCTAGAACCTGGAAAGTTTTTTTAATATTGGTCCAATTGAATTATGTTGTTGTAGATTAAAGTTGTAAGAGTAGTGGGTCGTTTTAGTAGCACTAAAGAGCTCCATCAAGGTATGTTGGCTAAACTTCTCTCTTAGAATTGAATTCCATGATGTTCTTGTAAGTTTCATGTATGGTTGGCCCAACTTCCTAAGTTCCATATTCTGAGTTGTTCCCAATAAATTCGATTGTCCTGAATAAGCAAAGTGTCAAAAGTTATGTATTCGAAACATGTTTCGAATGTTCCAATCACATTATGTTGTCCTTCAGGAATGTGCTCAAGAATGATATATGTATTAAAATGTTATGGGTTTGAGTTGTGTTTCAATTGAAAGTTATGATGCCAAATCGTGTGAGAAAAACTCGATGTGCTTAAGACACTTAATTGCTCATATGTGTACCTAAAGTCTTGATTAGAAATGTCTTGTTGTTGATAACCTATAAAGATGCTGGAAAGTGAAAGGAGTGGGTTGGAGATATAAAGTGTGGCCACCGTTCCAAGAATGAAAGTTATACTTGTGGTCAATGGTGCCAATGAAATAAAATGATGTGAGAAAGGTTATGAAAAGAGCCTCGATTTAACTGTTCCAAAATGACTTCGAAAATAAATTTGCCTAAAAGCTTATGTACTCAAGTCATGCCCAAATATGGCTGTTTTACATAATGCTATGTTTTTTAAGTATTTCCAATGTGTTTTGAGTTCTTACATATTCTTGAGATGATAAATGGAGTGTTACTTGTTTGTGATTTTAACTTGTGCTTCGATTGCTAATCATCTTGCTCCATTCTTTCGAAGGAAAGTATTGTGTAAGTCTTCATTTCTAATGAACATAAAGTTGTGATTTCCAAAATATTCTAATGATGATCCATGAAAGTAAACAGATGAAAGTGTATGAAATACAGTCATTGTGCCATGAAAGAAGAATCATATGTTTGGCCAAGAGAGCCAACGAAATAATGATGTATAAATGATTGAAAGTACCAATGAGGCTATAAAGTGGTGTGAAAGGTTATGAGGTGTATGTATTTGTATTCTTGTTTTCTTTGTATGAAAACTAAAAATGTTTTTGGGAGTATCGTTAGTCGCCGAGGAAGGGTAGGTTGAAATAACCTAACCCCGAAACAACATGTGCGGTGTAGGAGTGCATTGTGATTATTCCCCTTATTTGGGATGAGATTGATATGATGAGAATATTCCCCTAAAATGGGATGATATGATTGCTAGCATAGGTTGATGTCAATCCACGCGGCACTATAGTTAGACGGCCTAGCCGATCGGGTCGTGATCGGACGCCATGCCGCACACATGGAGGTGATTGTGATTGTGAATACACCTCCACCCGCACATATTAGGGTGAGGCGGCTTGGGCCGCTTTGATGCAATATTAAAAAGCGGAAACAAGAAAACAAAAGATAGAAGCAAGACGCTCAATAAACTATCAAGACAACAAGTAGGAACTAGTCTACTTACCTTCTTGATGAAGTCACGGAGTACCTATACTATACGAACAACCCTCAAGACAACAATGGTCTTGCAAACTGTTCGATCAAACAAAGGAACAAGTTCAATTTTGAATCACACCAAAATTGGACAAGTTAATTCACACGATTTTGGGAGCAATGTGTTGCCGGGTTTTGATTGATAATAATGTCAAAAGGTATCAAAATAATGAAGTGTTTAGGCTTATATAGAATGAGCCTTTACCTTACTCAACTAGGAAAAGAATAACTAGTTAACCTAAATCAACTAGGAAACAACTAATTAACAAAAAGGCCACAATTTGGCTAAGTTTAAGAAATAGTCACGCAGGACTCCAAAACAAGTAAGAATTAATGTCTTCCATAACTATAAAATAATATAATATTAACACAAATATACATCTTCAACATAAGATTCGTCCATAGCAAGATTTATGGACGCTTGGCTCTTCTCCAAGGCTAACAAACGCCTTTTCTTGTCTTGTTCGTAGATGGCATTGATAACACTTGATCAAATTTATTTGCATCATTCTCCCCCTCTTGAGAGAATTTCGTCCTCGAAATTAAACCATCTTCGTCTTTCAAAGGGGCACTACCTGCAACACAAGGAGTTAAGTCAGAAATGTTGAATGTCTTAGAAACACTAGACTCACCAGGTAGGTCTATAACATAGGCGTTGTTATTGATCTCCTGCAATACTTGGAATGAACCATCTCCTCGCCGCATGTTTACATATTCCTGTAAAACATCATCAACAACACTAGACAAGGGGTGAACATTAGTAGAAACTTCATCATTAGAGCTCAACTAAACACCCTTATGAATTAGGCAAATTAAGAGTTTAGAACTATCATTACTTCTCAAATACTCACCTGGTTGCATCATAGCACAAATATTACCTGATAGGTTCGATGTACTAGCATTAGTTATGGCTTCGGATTTGGTCTCCATTGGATTCTTAGCTCAAGCCGCCTCTTTCAGTTCCCTCATACACTTGTAATCATCACTAACCTGTTGCGGTGTTAAGGGCTTAAGTACGTAACTCTTGCCCTCCAGCTTGACTGTATAAGTGTTGGCCCTTCCATCATGATCAACATATCTATCAAACTGCCAAGGCCTACCCAATAGTAAATGGCACGCCTGCATAGGCACCACATCGCACAAGATTTCATCCTGATAAGCTCCCACCTTGAACTTAATGAGTGCCTGCCTTACTACCTTTAATTCACCACATTCACTCAACCACTGCAATCTATAAGGACGGGGATGTTTCCTCGTAGGTATACTAAGTTGAGTCACTAACGTGTAGCTTACTACATTAGCGCAACTTCCGGAATCTATTATCATCGAGCACACCTTTTCTTTCACCCTACATCTGGCTTGAAACAAGTTCTCACGCTGCATAGCTCCTTCCTGCTGTACGTTCATAGTGCTCAATTTCCTACGTACCACCTTTTGAACCATATATTGTGTATAGCAAATTTATTGTGAGAACAGATAATACTCAAGTTAAGTGGTGGTTAACCAGAAAAGTACAAGACTCAGTTACGACAAAGGAAATACGAAGACTGGTACTAAATATTCAAAATTTTACATTCACAATAGAAGTAATAAAAACTGACAAGAATGTTATTGCAGATTACATATCAAGAGAAAGGTACACAGACAAATGATGTACCAGAAACAACTACTGGAGACATATATACAATCCTTTCCAAGTTATCTATATAAATAGATGGCATGGGAAGAAGATTGCAAAATCTAGAGGAAGCTAGTAGTCAGCAGCATGACTATAAAAATGCGGAGCTACAAAAAGCAACTAGTAGTCAGCAGCATGACTTGAAAAATGCGGATCTAGAAGGAGACGTTAGGAAACTCCAAAAAACCCATAACAGTATTGTAAATGCAGGTACAGCCAGCAGCTCATCTACAACAAAATCCTCTGCAAAACCAAAAAGTAGCAACCTCAATAAATTATTCGAAAAACCATATGTCTCAATATCAAAAAATCCAGTAACCATACAACCCCAAACTACTACCTACTCAGAAAGCT
>MCJB01050834.1:0-13203 GCA_002018475.1 Nicotiana obtusifolia | reverse complement strand
CAATCTATTAGGACCTGCAGCACGATATGCAGCGTCCACAAAATAAAGGACGTCAGTACGGAAAATGTACTGAGTATGTAAGATATGAAACACAACATATGAGCAGTAATATAGACATCAGGATAGAAACATATAACTCGTAATAAAGGAATTGCCTCTGAGGGCGGCTAACCATAACACGTAGTAATATTTATGTCTAATTACATGCTTCCATTTCGTCGTTGTTATATTGCCTATTTCCATCATTACAGCATTATACTATTACCTTTGCGAGTTTGCCATTTCAAATACATTCACATCACCGGGTGCGTTACGTAATAGTTACCTTAACCCACTATCTGCGCCACTGTGGGCTTGTCATTCTCATATACATTTAATGTTACCGAAATCGTTTACATAACCATTACCACATGCCTCCATGGGCTCATAATCATACCCGGCCATGGAACATGTCACTTTTGCGGTCCGCATTTATGTTATGCGGTCCGCATTTTGACCGCATTTTGACACTTTTGTTCTTTTTCTTAACTTTAAACCATTTTCGGGGTTCTTGGTTCCCTTTACGTAAACTAACCTTTGGCCTAATTTAATGTACGTATTTTACGAGTTGTAACACCCGACATGCCTAAAATGTCTATACAAAATGCAGACCAAAATATGGCTAGTGTGAAGGATGGATCTTGCTAAGTCTACTGAACCGGTGGCCTACTGCGGTGGGGGTGCTCCGTCTGTCACTCTATTAGGACCTGCAGCACGATATGCAGCGTCCACAAAACAAAGGACGTCAGTACGGAAAATGTACTGAGTATGTAAGACAGGAAATACAATATAAGAGCAGTAATATAAGCATCAGGATAGAAACATGTAATCTTGTAGCAACGGGATTGCCTCTGAGGGCAGCTAACCATGACACGTAGTAATATTTATGTCCAATTACATACTTCTATTACATCGTTGTTATATTGCCTATTTCCATCATTACAGCATTATACTTTTAACCTTGTGAGTTTGCCATTTTCAAATACATTTATTACTACCGGATGCGTTGCGTAATCGTTACCTTAAACCACTATCAGTGCCTCTGTGGGCTTGTCATTTCCATATACATTCACTGTTACCAAAACCGTTTGCCTACGCGCTACCACACAATCACGTATGCCTCCATGGGCTCTTTATCGTCATACGCCTCTGTGGGCTCATATCATACCCGGCCGTACTAGGCTCGGTCATAACATATGACTCGGTGGGCTCATACCCGGCCGTACTAGGCTCGGTCATAACTTATGCCTCTGCGGGCTCATACCCGGCCATACTAGGCTCGGTCATACGAATCCAATCATGCACATATATATATATACGCATAATACATTGCTAGATTATTTATGACTTGTTCTTGACTTGTTACTTTTATTATCCCTTCTTTCTCATTTAATTAAGAATACCCCTTTTTAACACAACAGTTATAAGACTAAAGGATTTCCGTCAACGTCATTACCATGAAGCAAGGATAATCATTCTATAGAGGGAAGAACGACATAAGCAACCCTAGCTCCTAAGAATAGAATGTTCTTTGGGGCTCATCCGTGGCATTGTATTTGTATTCAATAGGAATCGTGCAAAAGAAAGAATGGTATAGTCCCACATACCTGGTACTTACTGCGTCGGTTCTCAAGCTACGCAATTTGCCGCAATTCTTTATTCTACAATTAAAGAATAGCTCAATGATTACCCACTACGCGTAATAGCTATCATTAACCAAAATCTCCTAAATTCATGTGGTGGTTCTCTACACCCTTCCTTCCCTGAACCCGTTAAACGTATTTATAGCACATGCAACCCAATTACAATCCCCTAATAAGCATGACCCATTCCGTTTAACCCCACTTATTTCAATTTCATGGCTTCTAGTCATATTCCCCTAAGTTCTTACAGACATGCAACCCCCTATCATGAATGTTTAAGGGAAAACTACATGAAAGGGAGTAGTAGCTTACCTTGCATGTGAACTATTTGACCCTCTTCTTCGATTCCTCAATTTCTAGGTCTTTGCCTCCAATGGGGTTCGTAGGAGGGGGAAACTCAGCTAGGGTTTCCTTTTAGCTCTTCAATTTCTCGCTTCCCTTCTTCAATTAGAGTTTGGAAGAGAGGGATTTGGTTGTTTTGAGGTGAGGGCTTTGAGAGGGGTCGTTTGGGGCTCTCTACTATGCTAGGACTTAGAAAAATGAAGAAGGGACGGGTTTGGGTCCCTTTTATAGGCCTGGCAATAAGTGGCACGCGTACCTGACAAATTTCAGGTTTGTGATCGCATACCCACCGCAATCAGTGTATGCGGTTCGCATTTTGGTCGCAAATCTCACCCCAGAAATCTGTTGCATTATGCGACACAGAAGAGCCAGATTTGCGGTTCGCATTTTCAATAATGCGATTGCATTCTGGTCGCATTTTAGACATTGATTCAGCCCAGAACTCTGTTCCATTCTGCGATGGAGGGTGTCACATTTGCGGTCCGCATTTGCGTCATGCGGTCCGCATACTGGCCGCATATTTGACACAATTTCAGCCCAGAACTCTGTCGCAGTTTGAGACCCTGATGTTGGATATGCGGTCCGCATTTGTGCTTTGCGGTCCGCATATCTAGCTATGCGACACTTTTGTTCTTTTTCTTAACTTTAAACTATTTTTCGGGTTCTTAGGTCCTCATATGTGAGCTATTTCACAGTGTATTTGAACGTACGGGTTGTAACACTCTTCCCCCCTTAGGAACATTCGTCCCCGAATGTATGGATTTATGAAAGGTATTACTGTAGGGGGAGGGGGTTTCAGCTTTTATAGGCTTCGTTCAGACGCCACTGAATCCCAGCATTAAATGAAAGGTAATCATGAAGAGTCAAGTTCTTATTTACCTCGTGGGGATGCTTCCCTTTTTCATGCGCTCCGCGTTTCCTAGGCTTCTTCATTATTTACATTGGGGAACAGGTACGGATATTTAGATTTCATCTCTTCCTCTGCTTCCCATGTCATCTCTTCCATATTCCTGTTCCTCCACAACACTTTGACTGAAGCCACATCTTTTGTTCTTAGCTTGCGGACCTGTCGGTCCAATATAGCCACTGGTACTTCTTCGTAAGTTAGGTCCTCGGTGATTTGTATGTCTTGGGTGGGGACGACCCGGGAAGGGTCCCCGATACATTTCCTCAGCATGGACACATGGAACACCGGATGGACAAACTCCATCTCGGAGGGTAACTCTAATTTATAAGCAACATGTCCAATCCGCTGAAGGATTTTGTACGGACCGATGTATCTCGGGCTCAATTTACCTTTCTTCCCAAAACGCATAACACCCTTCATGGGTGAGACTCTCAGGAACACTCAATCACTAACTTGAAACTCCAAATCACGACGTCGGACGTCGGAATAGGACTTTTGCCTGCTTTGTGCAGTCTTCAATCGTCCCTGTATTAATTGTACTTTCTCAACGGCTTGATGGACCAAATCCGGCCATACAGCTCAGTTTCACCAACTTTGAACCACCCAATTGGCGATCAACACTTCCTCCCATACAACGCCTCATATGGGGCCATTTTTATACTGGAGTGGTAGCTGTTATTGTACGCAAACTCTATAAGTGGGAGATGGTCGTCCCAACTTCCCTTGAAATCTAAGACACATGCTCTCGGCATATCCTCGAGTGTTTGGATAGTACGTTCAGCTTGTCCGTCAGTTTGAGGATGAAAAGCTGTGCTGAGACTTACTTGTGTACCCAAACCTTTCTGAAAGGATTTCCAGAAGTTAGCTGTAAACTGGGCTCCTCTGTCTGATATAATAGACATTGGCACCCCAAGAAGCCTAACAATTTCCTTGATGTACAACTTTGCATAATCTTCAGCTGTGTAGGTTGCCCTGACTGGCAGGAAATGAGCACACTTGGTAAGCCGATCCACTATCACCCAGATAGAGTCGAACTTACGATTGGAGCGAGGTAATCCAACAATGAAGTCCATGTTAATCACCTCCCATTTCCAAGTCGGAATTTCTATGTCTTGGAGCAGTCCACCAGGTTTCTGGTGTTCGGTCTTTACTTGTTGGCAATTAGGACACTGGGCTACGAATTCCGCAATTGATTTCTTCATCCCATTCCACCAATACTGTTCTTTGGCATCATGATATATTTTGGTTGAGCCGGGATGGATGGAATATCTGGATTGATGGATTTCCCCCATGATCCTCTCTCGCAATTCTGCTACATCAGGCACACACAATCGTCCTTGACACCTCAAGGTCCCATCCCCTGCGAACTCGAAAGTTGAGATCCTACCTTGCTGGACGCCCTCTCTCAATTGCATCAAGGTGGGGTCTTCGTATTGCCGTGCTTTCACTTCAGTTACGAAAGATGATTCAGACGTGTTATGCACAACAATACCTCCACCTTCGGAGTCTAACAATTTGACTCGCATACTGGCTAGCTGATGAAGTTCCTTGGTTAAACTTCGTTTACCTGCTTCGACGTGTGCCAAACTTCCCATTCACTTACGACTGAGGGCGTCGGCCACAACATTGGCCTTACCCGGATGATACAATATTTGACGTCGTAGTCTTTCAGTAATTCAAGCCAACGTCGCTGTCTTAAATTTAGCTCCCTTTGGCTGAAGATGTACTGTAAACTTTTATGGTCTGTGTGGACAAATTATCACAAACCCGAGTAATTAAGTTGTCTAAATTAAGATCTGTTCTTCAATATAACAGAGCGTCTTTTTTCCTTAAGACTAAAATAAAGGACTATTTTAGAACACTAGGAATATTTCATTCTGAATTAAAACATAAAAAACTTCAGAGTTATAGAATCAATCAATGGAAAAACTGGTTAAGACGGCATTATCAATACAATTTATCTCAGATTAGATGGTCTAGATTAATGCCACAAAAATGGCGAAATAGGGTTAATCAAAGTTGTATGGCTCAAAATAGAAATTTAAACAAATGGAATTCATATGAAAAAGACCAATCAATTCATTACAAAAAAGAAAATGATTACACCATAGAGATAGTGTCACCATGTCTTTAAGGCATACACACCGCAGCCAATTCCGGGTCATGGGTCGGGTAGTTCTTTTCATGCTTCTTCAGCTGTCTCGAAGCATAAGCAATCACCTTCCCATGCTACATCAGCACACATCCCAGACCTATGCCAGAGGCATCGCAATACACTACATAACCTTCAGTTCCGTCGGGAAGAGCAAGGACCGGAGCGGATGTCAATCGATCTTTCAGCTCTTGAAAGCTTCGCTCACAAACATCTGTCCATTGAAATTTGGTAGCTTTCTGGGTTAGCTTAGTTAATGGCGCGGATATAGAAGAGAATCCTTCTACAAACCGCCTATAATATCCTGCTAACCCCAAGAAGCTACGGACTTCTGATGGTGTAGTGGGCCTTGGCCAATTCTTGACTGCGTCGATCTTTTGAGTATTGACGTTGGATATTACATGGCCTAAGAATGCCACCGAGTTCAGCCAACACTCACTTTTGGCGATCTTTGCGTATAACCTGTGATCCCGAAGGGTCTGCAATACTATCCGCAAGTGACCCACATGCTCTGCCTCTGAGCGGGAATACACCAAAATAGCATCAATGAACACCACCATGAACACATCAAGATAGGGTCTGAATACAGTGTTCATGAGGTCCATGAATGCAGCCGGGGCATTTTTTAGCCCGAATGACATCACTAGAAATTCAAAAATGCCCATATCTAGTTCGGAAGGCTATTTTCGGAATGTCTTTCTCCTTGACCCTTAACTGAAAATATCCCGAGCATAGGTCAATCTTGGAGAAATATTTGGCTCCCTGGAGCTGGAGTTACCACTCCCTTTCATGTAATTTCCCTTGGACTTTCATGATAAGGAGGTTACATGCCTGTAAGGACTCATGGGAGGGTGACTAGAAACCATGAAATCAAGATAAGTATGGCTACACGGAATGGGTCATGGGTATTATGGGTCGTAATTTATTTGCATGTGTAGTACCATGGTTGTTGAGTTTCAGAGGAGGAAAAAGGGGGCGTGGGTAGGCACCATGCATGACTAGAAGTAATATGATTGACGATAGTTATAACGTTTGGTGAATAATGGTTGGATTGTTCCTTAAATGTAGACTAAGGAATTGTGGCACATTGCGTAGCTTGAGAACCAGCGCAGTAAATGCCAGGTATGTAAGACCATACCATTCTTTCTTTTGCACGACTCCTATTGAATACAATGCTATGAACGAGCCCCAAAAGAATACTCTATTCCTAGAAGTTAGGATTACTTGTATTGTTTCCCTCTAAGGAAGAATTGCTCTTGTTGTTATGATATTAATGTTGATGGTATTCCGTGAGTATTATAAGGTTCATGTTAAAGAGATATTCTTAATTACATGTAGAAAAAGAGGGTAATAATCGTATGTCACTAAAGAGGGTTTGAAACACGTTTTATGAATGAGCATGCAATGTATTATAAATGTGTAATTTAATTCTTATGACCGCGCCTAATGAAGGCCGGGTATGTTATGACCGCGTCTAGTACGGCCGGGTAAGATATGCTATGATATGATAATGATGAGCCCACAGAGGCATATGATGATGATGAGCCCACAGAGGCATATGATGATGATGAGCCCACAGAGGTGTACGATGATGAGCCCATGGAGGCGTATGTAATTGTATGAGGTAACGATTATGTGAACGTATATGGTAACAATAAATGTATATGAAAATGGCAAGCCCACAGAGGCGCGAATATAAGGCGAAGATAATGATAATAAACATGTATACGATAATGTTATAAGAGTTATGTGTATAGACATGAGCACTACGAATAGGTCATGGTTAGCTTCCCTCAGAGGCAATTCACTTATTACAGGTTACATGTTTCTATCCTGATGCTTACGCTATCGTTCTTATATATGTTTTCCTGTCTTACATACTCAGTACATTATCCGTACTGACGTCCTTTATTGTGGACGCTGCATGTCATGCTGCAGGTCCCAATAGACTGATAGATGGAGCTCCCCCACAGCAATAGGCTATCCGGATTTAGCAGATATTAGCAAGATTCATCTTCCGGACTTGCTACAGCCTTGGTATGCACCTTGTGTAGATATGTTGGGCATGTCGGGGCCCTGTTCAGACATAGGTTTCTTAATGTATGTTCTTGTAGAGGCTCATAGACAAATGTTAATGTATGTATAGACCAGTGTTGGGTTGACTCATGTACAGTTGTATTGCCTCGTCGGCATATGTATTATGTTGTATAGTTTTGCACTGTAGCCCCGTTGGCACACTATGTATATAAGTACGTTTATATCATGGTATGACGTTTCAGCCCACTAGGATGTTGTTCGAAACTGCACGCGTATGACAGGCTTTGTAGATAAACAAAGAAAGTAAGATAGCTGATATGAGGGGTACGCCGGCGCTCTGCAAGCAGGGTCTGGTGCCATGTCGCGGCCCTCCGGTTGGGTCGTGATAGAAATTAGTATCAGAGCAAGGTCGTGTCCTAGGGATTGTCTATGAGCTGTGTCAGTAGAGTCTTGATTATGGGTGTGTAGCGCGCCACATTTTATAATCAGAAGGCTACTTGGCATTTAGGAATGTTACCTTCTTTCTAAATCTAGATCGTGCGTAGAGCTGAGTTGTAAGCATTCATTCTAACATTCATCTTGTTTTCCTACAGCGATGCCTTCGGCCAGGAAGCAAGCAAATAGTAGACGGCTCGACAAAAATGCCGGAGAGGGGACCAGTCAGGTACCCCAGGTTGTAGAAGGCCAAAGTGAGACGCCTTCTCGTACCTCATCTACTCCTCCTCCCCCAGAAGATATTTGAAGCCGCCCAACATCCCCAGTCCCATCTTCTGGTGCTACAGACCAAGACTTGAGGACTGCGGTACAGTTGTTGACTAGCCTAGTAACTTCTCAGGCTCGGAGGCAGAATACCGGTGCTACTGAGAGACCGGTTAGTACGAGGGTTCTTGACTTCATCAATTTGGATCCTCCAGTGTTTACCAGGTCTGATCCTAAGGAAGACCCGCAGGATTTCATTGATCAAATACACCGCACATTGCGGGTTATGTACGCCAGTGACACAGAGGCAGTAGAACTGGCTTCCTATCGATTATGGAACTTAGCGGTCTTCTGGTATGACAGCTGGGAAAGGTCCAAGAGTCCAAATGCTCCCCTACCCGTATGGAATGAATTCTCTGAGGCATTCCTTCGCCACTACCTGCCAGTTGAGGTACGTCGAGCTAAGGCCGATAAGTTCTTGAACCTTAAGCAAGGATATATGAATGTATGAGAGTACAGTATGCAGTTTGACTCTCTGGCAAGGTATGCTCCCCACATGGTAGCCGAGATGAGCGACAGAGTTCACTTGATCGTGAACAGATTGGGACAACATTTGATAAATGAATGCACAACGGCCTCCTTGATAGAGGGCATGGACATCTCCCGTATTCAGGCCTATGCCCAGACTATAGAGGATCGTAAACGCCAACAAAGGGAGGACAGAGAACAGGAGAGGACCCAGCATAAGAGAACCAGGATTGCAGGGTATTCTGGAGATTCCAGAAGTAGTGTGAGGCCCCATTCTTCGAGGAGTTCGGCACCACCTGTATTTAGTGCCCCTCGACAGTTTCAGAGCTCGCGGGCATCAGGTTCGCCGTATCACAAGGCTACTAGTCAGAAGCGACCCCCAATGCCTCGTTGTGACCAGTGCGGCAGGACCCACTTTGGAACGTGCTGTCGGGGTTCGGATATATGTTATTATTGCGGACAGCCCGGTCACATAATGCGGGACTGTCCTTACAGAAGGGATGGTGGTATGACCCAGCAAACTGGATCTGCGGCTGGTTCTTCCTTATCAATTCGACCTCCAGCACGAGGTCCCCAGCAGCCAGCAGGTCGTAGCAGAGGTAGCGGTTCAGCACTGAGTGGTGTTCAAAACCGAATATATGCCCTAGCAGGTCGACAAGATCTTGAGTCATCTCCAGATGTTATCACAGGTATATTATCGGTGCTTTCTCATGATGTATATGCATTGATTGATCCCGTATCCACGTTATCTTATGTTACACCCCTTGTGGCTAATAAGTTTGATATCGTACCTGAATCAATAAGCAAACCCTTTGTGATATCTACTCCAATAGGGGATTCTGTGATTGTTAGAAGAGTATATAGAGGTTGCACTGTGACAATTTGTAGTCGTCAAACCTCGGCTGATTTAATTGAGTTAAAAATGGTTGATTTTGACATGATAATGGGAATGGATTGGTTGGCATCATGCTATGCTAGTGTTGACTGTCATACGAAGATGGTTAGTTTTCAATTTCCTCGCGAACCCGTCCTTGAATGGAAGGGAAACGTTGCTACGCCGAGAGGTAGGTTTATTTCCTATCTTAAGGCAAGAAAGATCATCTCCAAAGGTTGTATCTACCATCTTGTTCGCGTTATGGACGTGGAGGTGAAGTCGCCTACTCTACAATCCATTCCGGTAGTCAGTGAATTTCCGGATGTCTTTCCAGATGAACTCCTAGGTCTTCCTCCTGAAAGGGAGATTGAGTTTGGCATCGATGTGCTGCCCGATACTCACCCAATTTCTATCCCTCTATATAGAATGGCCCCAGCAGAATTACTAGAGTTGAAAATACAATTGAAGGACTTGCTGGATAAAGGCTTCATTAGGCCTAGCACTTCACCTCGGGGTGCGCCAGTCTTGTTCGTACAAAAGAAAGATGGGTTGTTACGGATGTGTATCGATTATTGTCAGTTGAATAAGGTCACCATAAAGAACAAATATCCACTTCCAAGAATTGAAGACCTGTTTGACCAACTCCAGGGAGCCAAATATTTCTCTAAACTTGACCTACGTTCAGGATATTTTCAATTGAGAGTCAAGGAGAAAGATATTCCAAAAACAGCCTTCCGAACGAGATATGGGCATTTCGAGTTCCTAGTAATGTCATTTGGACTAACAAATGCCCCGACTGCTTTCATGGATCTCATGAACACTGTATTCAGGCCTTATCTTGATGTGTTCGTGGTGGTATTCATTGATGATATCCTGGTGTATTCCCGTTCAGAGGCAGAACATATGGGTCACTTGCGGATAGTATTGCAGACCTTTCAGGATCACAGGTTATATGCAAAGCTCGCCAAATGTGAGTTTTGGCTGAACTCAGTAGCATTCTTAGGTCATGTGATATCTGATGAGTGTATTAGTGTCGATATTCAAAAGATCGACGCAGTCAAGAATTGGCCAAGACCTACTACACCATCAGAAGTCCGTAGCTTCTTAGGACTAGCAGGGTATTATAGGCGGTTTGTAGAAGGATTTTCCTCTATATCTGCGCCACTAACTAAGCTAACCTAGAAAGCTACAAAATTCCAATGGTCGAATGCTTATGAGCGGAGCTTTCAGGAACTAAAGGATCGATTGACATCCGCTCCAGTTCTTGCTCTTCCCGACGGGACTGAAGGTTATGTGGCATATTGTGATGCCTCCGGCATAGGTTTGGGATGTGTCTTGATGCAGCATGCAATCGAAGAGGGTAATAACCATATGTCGCTAAAAATGGTTTGAAACACGCTTAATGAATGAGCATGCAATGTATTATAAATGTGTAATTTAATTGTTATGACCGAGCCTAATGAAGGCCGGGTATGTTATGACCGCGCGTAGTACGGCTAGGTAAGGTATGCTATGATATGATAATGATGAGCCCACAGAGGCATATGATGATGATGAGCCCACAGAGGCATATGACGATGATGAGCCCATAGAGGCGTATGATGATGATGAGCCCATGGAGGCGTATGTAATTGTATAAGGTAACGATTATGTGAACATATGCGGTAACAATAAATGTATATGAAAATGACAAGCCCACAGAGGCGTGAATATAAGGCGAAGATAATGATAATAAACATGTATACGATAATGTTATAAGAGTTATGTGTATAGACATGAGCACTACGAATAGGTCATGGGTAGCTGCCCTCAGAGGCAATTCACTTATTACAGGTTACATGTTTCTATCCTGATGCTTATACTATCATTCTTATATTGTGTTTTCCTGTCTTACATACTCAGTACATTATCCGTACTGACGTCCTTTATTGCGGACGTTGCATGTCGTGCTGCAGGTCCTAATAGACTGATAGACGGAGCTCCCCCACAGCAGTAGGCTATCCGGATTCAGTAGATATAAGCAAGATTCATCTTTCGGACTTGCTACAGCCTTGGTATGCACCTTGTGTAGATATGTTGGGCATGTCAGGGCCCTGTTCCGACATAGGTTGCTTAATGTATGCTCTTGTAGAGGCTCATAGACAACTGCTTCTTGCTATAACATTTGAAATTTGTTTGTGACAAAAGTCTGCTGTCCATTTCTGCTATCTGGTTCATTTTGCTTCCCTTGTTTATGTATTGCTTTGTTTTGCACTCTCTTGTCCCTAACTTCTCTCCATTGTTGTCCATTGTTTCCTACTACCTTGCCACTTGACAAAATTAGCATTGGTTGTTCCTTTACTGAAGATCCTTTCCCCTTACGCTTTTTAAATCTGCTTGCCTTTGTTCTTCAACAGTGGCCATATCAAGAATTTCCGGATTGAATTTCCAACACTCGATCATTTCATGCCCTTGGATTTTACATTGTTTACAGTACTTTGGTAGATGGTCGTACTGTATTTTGATCCATTCTGTTCGAATTTCCCCCGTTGATTCATTTTCTATATCAAGTCTCAACTTTTGGGGTAGTTCCGATAACAGATCCAGTAAGACTTTAACCCTTGCACAGCTTGGCCTCGTTTTGTTTAGAGTAGCTGCATCTAAGTGTAGGGGTTTACCTACTGGAGATGCCAGAGAAAATGTGATACCCCGTAAATTCACCTATGTGATTATGCCGTAATGTGGTAAGTGTGTATGGGCCTAAGAATGAGAAGAATGGTTGAAATTTGTTAAAAAAAAAAAAAAAAAAAAAAGGAAAAGAGAAAGAGGGATTATGCGAATCGCTTTTTACATATGCGATTCGCATATTTGACAAGAGGGGTTGCGAAAGGAAGCAGAGAGCTGGGCTGGCATTTTGTCAAAAAAGCGACGGAAAAAGCGAACCGCGAAATGAAAAGCGGTTCGCGAAATCCCCCTGCCCATCGCGAACACGAATTGAAAACTATGGCGAAGAAAAGCGACGGGAAAGCGATTCGCGAAATGAAAAAGCGAATCGCGAAATAGGCCTTCCATGTCGCGAACAGAAATAGAAACTTCGGGCGAGGAATGCGACGAGAATGCGGTTCGCGAAATTGAAAAGCGAACCGCGAAAATGGCCTTCCCCATCGCGAATTTGACATTTGTGCTGAAATTAAGTTTTAACTCCTTGACCTATAAAAGGCACCCAAACTCGTTCCATTTCATTTTATAAGACCCCAAAACATCTGAACACTCTCAAGAACATCTCTCAAGGAACCCCCAAGCCCAAATCGACTCTTCTTCATCCAAACACATAAAATTGAAGGAACAAGAAGGAAGCCTAACTAGAGTTCTTCTCTTGCAAACCCAAAATCAAAGGGGAACTTAAGGATTGAAGAATCAAGAAGGAGGAATGAATTAATTGACATGCAAGGTAAGTTCCTTCGCCCATTCTCTTGGAAATTCTTGAAGACCCAATGCATGCATGTAAGAATCCATGAAATTGGGAATGGAAGTTATGGGTCTAAGTTAAACACCACCCATAGAGTGGGTCATGAACAATCTTAAATTGCATGTGTCTTAAATATGCTTAATAGGGTTATAAAAGAAGAAATTAGGGGAAAGTGTCACATGAACTTCGGAAATTATGAACGATAGAATCTACGGGACGTAGTAGTAACAATTGGGTGTTCCTAATTGTAGATTAAAGATTGTGCGCTCCTCCATAAGCTTGGAAGCGGAAGCTAAATAACTACGCACCAGGTATGTAAGACTAAACCGTTCTTCCTTTTGCACGATTCCTGTTCTACACAATGTCTCATAGAAGCCCCAAAAGTATACTCTATTCTTAGAAGCTAAGGAAGCTTACATTGATTCCCTCCTATTATAGGAGATTCTATATGTCAACGTTTGGTTGCAAGTGTGTTGTTTGATAAGCACAATTGATGTGAGAATCAAATGCTATGTTCGAACGATAAGAGAAAAC
>MCJB01050833.1:30519-43858 GCA_002018475.1 Nicotiana obtusifolia | reverse complement strand
TTTCTCCGGTGTTGGGGTCCACAGTAGCTGTTTCTCAGGGCAGCTCCGTTCGTGACTCTGGTTATTCATTAGTAGGAAGTAATATGAGGAGTACGACTCCCTTCGTCTCCTCATCTGTTTTAGTTGTACCTCATGGTACACTCTTTCATTCGACCTCTTTTGTGTCAACCCTAGCTTTTCAACTTCCACCATTTTTTGATACCACTATAACCACTACACAACGATTAAATCCGACAGCTCATTCCTACAGACCATTAGTGCACACTCTTCCCTTAACCTCCACTCACTTGAGCCTACCACCACCACCCTCTTTTCTTTAACACCACATCTCATATTCCGTATTTTCTTCCCTCTTTTCCACCTATAGTTCCCTATAACACCACGATGCCTTACTCATACACCTTTACTGTGCCTCACTCTTATACCCCGCCCCCTTTTTTACCAACCTATGTTATCAGGGGGATATGGGACTCCGACCTTCTCAGTACCCTTGGGTTTTTTCCAACCCCCAACCCCTTGGGTGACCATGCAAACATTCAACGGGCTGCACACTTCTGGATCTCGCTGTAAAGGGCCCAAAGCTAAAATACCATTTCCGGAGTTTGATGAAAGAAAATCTGAGGGCATGGATTGGAAGGTGTAGCAGATTTTTCGACCTTTACTGAGTGGACGAGGAGGAGAAAATGACATATGTGTCTATGAATTTGAAAGATGAAATTAATATGTGGTTCGAAAGTTATGTGTTGGATAAAAGGGGAAGGGTGACTTAGCCTATGTTTTGCCTAGACGTCTGCATACGCTATGGTGGCCAACTCAAATTATTAGGGAATTTAAACAAGCGCAGCAAGTGGCCGATGTTGAAAGTTATCAAAAGAAGTTTGAAGAATAATGAGGGTAACGAATCCTAATCTAGATGAGGCGTATTTTGTGGAGTGTTTAATTAGTGGATCTACATTGGATATTCAAGATAATTTATCATTGGCTAACCCCCGTACCTTAGTGGCTGCATATGATCTTGCAAAAATAAATGCAGGGGCATTTAAGTTAAGTTTGGAGGCTGAGATTGGGGCTACTGCTCTTTCATCCTCACTCTCCTCATATTCAATCGATCCCCCCTCTTCTTCATTCCTCCAGTCCTCCTCTTCTTCATGTTCAATTTGAGCAGCCCAAAACCTGCCCTCTTGTTCACTGAATTTAGAAAAACTAGAGTTATCATCGGAACCTTCATCTTTGTCTGCTGCCATGAAGTTTGAAGTGAAAAATTGCACTTCAGATGCACTTAAGGTCTGAAGTGCAACAAATGTTTTGCGACACTTAAGGTCAATAAGTCTGAAGTGAAATATTGCACTTCAGATGCACTTAAGGCCAAAAGGTCTGAAGTACAACTAATGTTTTTTATGCACTTAAGGCCAAACAGGCCTGAAGTGCAAATTGCCCACAAACAGAAATTTGTTCTTCGAATTATAACAATCCAATATACGATTTAAGACTTAAATCTACTCTAAATGAGCTCACATTTGAAACATAACCTCCAAATATCATCAGAAACAAACCTCAATCATCAATTTGTCAAAACAATAATAAATCTAATGAAGTCATTTTGTAATTAAGAAAAAGAAGAAGAAACCCTAAGCAATAGTAAAGCATTGCTATAAAAATATGTTTACAACCACCATATAAAATCATTGTCAGCCGAAGGAGGAGGAGAAAGAGGCCTGGAATTGTTTTAAAAATGGGTACAAGTTAAAACCTTTTTAAAAACTGAATAGAGGTTAACTGGGGGCGATCAAATAGGACGCCCCGTGCTATTTTTACCTGTTAAAATCCCACATTAGTCTCAAGGAATCTCCACTTCATGAGTTAGTTTTCCGAATGAATTAGATTCAAGATTCATCTTTTGATATGATATTAAAGCCACATCCAAAATCTTCATTTATTTCAATATTCGTGCTCCTTTTCATCTTTTTAATAAGATCTTGGCAATCTCTTAACTCATTTTCTAACTTTTGGCGCCTCTGGACTTGATAATAGGCAATTAAGGAATCTAATCAAAAGCACTAAGATGAAGGATGCCATTGGTCAGTCTCTTTCTTTGTTCTAATATATTTGATGATAAATGGAAAAGCGAAAATCACACAAATTATGGTCATCATTTTCTAATAAAATGCAATAATCGTGAGGATAAAATCATGAAAAGTAGGTATCTCTCAGATAGTCCCGACTCTATTCCCCAAAATGAAAACGTGAACTAAAGGGGGTGGTCCGGTCCGCTGGTCCAGTTCTGTCGTCTCAGATAAAACTGATAATCAAAGATCTTTAACAGCTTGATGCATCTAATATTATTAAAATTATCAGTCGTCTCCTAAAAGAGATAGGATCTGCTTTCTGGTTATATTTTCTTTTTAATGGTCCACCCACTTTTACAGACCTTGATGTAACTGTTTTCTTCCTTTTGACTCGATGTAACTTGAACGCATGATTTATCGACTTGGCTTACCACGAGCTTAGCTACTTAAAGGCTAAAACATACCGGTGATGTTGGGCATATTTGTATATGTTTTAATATTATTTTACTTATTTTTAACTATTTTTTTGTGTTAAAAGTGCCTAACATGTGTTAATTATTGGTTTTATGATTAATTAAATTATGTATGATGATTTAGAAGGTATGAAGTGTAAAAATATGAAGAAAATATGCTCCATAGGAGGAGAGAGTGGATGTGTCGCATCCAACCTTGGATAAAAGGCTATTTGGGCACCCTTGGCAGTGAAGTCGGAAAAAAGCATCCAACTTAGCACCTGCACCTGGCCAACAAGGATGAGGGAACGGAGGGTGGACGTGAAGCATCTACCCCAGCATCCGATGCTGGAAAGTTCAAGCTGAGGAGGACGCGAAGGATCCAACTCAGCATCGATCCCTGAAGCTGAGTTGGAAAAGGAAAAGGAAAATTTTGGCCCATAACTTTTGTACGCAATATATAAGCCAAAAACGCCTCTTTTAGGTCATCTAACAAACTGGGAAGAGGAGAAAAAGCCATCACAGAGTTTGGAGACTGCGAAATTCGTCTTGAGTTCTTCTTTTTTCCTTCTTTTATTGATTTTAATGTATTTTTGGGAATTATTTGAGATTGCTACCATGATTATGTTTGGCTAAACTCGTTTATTCTGGGATTGTGGTTTTACATGAATGTTGATATTCGGAGATTGATTTGACGATTTAATTTGTCATATTGGGTTGTTATTAATATCCTGAGCCTAATTATTTTACCGCCTAGCTAATAGTGAAATACTATACATGAATCTTGAGTTGAACTTGAAGAGGTAATTCGTGATTTGCCATAGGATTGAATAGAGCGCGATGTTGAACTTAGTCATTGGAGAATTGATTCACGAATACAGATAGAAATATACCTATTTGTCGTGCTTAGCCAATTGTGCAAGAGATTATTAATGCGTTCGTTTTATCTCTAATCTCATAAGAATATAGGGTTTTAAATAAATTGAATAGGCGAGTAGAAGTTGTCAAATTTCTACCAGTATTTTTGTCCTTGCAGGTTAATAACTCAGATAAATTAATAAGTCGAGTAAAGAATTCAACAGGATTGTTACTTAATCATGATCCCGGAATATTATTTCTCATTGAATTAAATCTTCGTGCTAAGTGTGGTAGTTAATTAGTTCTTCGCATAATCGCAACTTTAGCTAGTAGAATTAATCAAACAAACTTGTTCTTGACTTGATAAGTCAGAATTTGCTTGATTTTTGATAATTGATCACAAGTCCTCGTGGGAATGATATTCTACTCAATCTTTATTACTTGATTGACAGCGTATACCTACGTGTGCGATTTAAGGCAATACCCAGCAGCTAGTACGTACAATAGATGTTTGGTAATTAAAAATTGGAGTAAAAATACATATGGTTAAGTGGTAAATGTGAATGAAAGACACATTTCTTGTATACATTTGTTTGGGGTGATTATCGGATGCGAATTAAGTTTTTATCTTATATGACTGCCTTGAGAAAAGAATCTATTTGTAGTTTATATGCCATTTGGAGATGACTCAATCACACATTCCCTTCTTGAATTGCTAAAAATGAGAAAAATCACATAGACCTTTTTTTGCCACCATTTAAATCTTCTCTCTTGTTAGTCTAGTGGGCTATATTTGTTTGTAAAAGAATATTTTAGCCCACTTGATTAATCGGGACATAATTTAAAGAATATTTATAAATATTTAATAAATTTTTTAATAATATATATGTAGAGTTTAAGCATGAATTACTGGATTCACATGAACCCGCAATTAACCTTCTAAATTCCTCCTTGCTAGGAGTTCATAGAGCATGTTGGCAAAGGCTAGCTCTATGGGATTTGATTACTGTGATTGGTGTCGCCAGAGTTCAGTCATCAAAAATGGAAACGCAAAAACCATAAAAATCGTGCTCAATTGATTAGTACTTAGTAGTATATTTATTTAAATATGCAATGATTGAAGATGAGAAGAAAGAAAAAGAGGGAGTAGCTACCACGTATAAAGGAGCCCAAGCCAAAATAGGGCGTTGCCGAGGGACGCAGGGCTTGTCCATATAAAAACGTGAATTAACTTGGAATTATAGGCTGGTCCTATGGTGTCCAAGTTCTCTCCACACCCACTTGCTGCTTTTTTAGAGTGATACCAAACAGAAATTGTAAGATGGGTTTATTTTTTTTTATTTTTTTTTTTATTTTTAATATCCACTAGGCAGGTTGTCCAGTGTTAATTTTTATAAATACAACATAAAGTACAATAATGGATGGGGACATAAACCTTACCTTTCAAAAAAGAATATGTACACTCTTGGTCATCAAAGCATGACGACTAAGTATGCTTGAATAATTATGATAAGTTAGATCTATGATGATACAATGATTGTCTATCTTATAGCATCGATACACAACCATATGTATAAAAACATAAATTACAAGATGGGGTTATGTTTTGCCTTTGGGTATCTTCTGTAAGAACTCAGGAACAACACCAATAATTTATTTCTCCATACGCCCGTGATAAATATAAATAATTTTAAGGAAGAAAGCACGTCAGACACCTTCAATATTTTACTACTTATTAGGACTATTAAAACAAAACAAAAAATTAAAATACAGAGGAAAAACTGCATGTAATTTACTGACTTATCATGAGATGATAAGGGGTCATTTCAAACTCTATATAAAGGACCAAAAAACACATCAAAGTTACTTACCAAAAACATAAACATATCAACAACATGAAACGTATGGATATGGTATATTTATCATATGTTATAGGTTTGTTCAATATGCAATATGGGTTTGTTCAAACTCAATAGCTTTGATTCAAATATTGTATTGGTCTTGAAAAATCTATTAAATATGTATATATTATTATTTTTTGTAACTAATAATTTAAAAGAACTAGAATTCCGAACTCATAAGTTTTAAAATTCTGACGCCGTCTCTGATTGAAGTAGTCTATAATAAAAAAAACATAAAAGTGAAATATATTAGCGGGAGACACGGGGTTGTGAGTTCAATCTTTTAAGTCACGTGAATGAGGATAAAGCTTTCTATTTTCTATTCGTATAACGCAAAGATAGAGACATGCGACTTGCATGGCTCTTACCTTATTGCAACTCACTTTTGTGATAAAATACATTACACTTATGAGAATTGCTATTTATTAGCGAATATAAATAATTCTTGAAAACGAACAAGGCCTTAATTGTTTTTATATTTACAACTTTTTAAAAAGTCTTATCAGTTTTAAGATAATGTTTGAGGAGATAAAGTATAATCTAGTAAATAAGAATATGAATTAATATTTAACAAAAAGTTTCTTAATAAACGTGTAAAAATCTTTTAACGATTCTTTGTCTCCAGCTCCAATGGTGCCACTCTAATCTTCCTCGTCTGTATCCAATTGAACATAACAAAGTCCATGAAACTCCGGCATCCCTGCTACCGGCTCCGGCGGACATTCCGGCAGCAGTTCCGATGCTTCGGCACCAAATACAGCGGCAGAGTGGTAGTCGAAGCCGAAGATGGCCGTTCCTTCGCCGTCGAAGTCGATGCTCCTCTCCAAGCAGACTCCAGAGGCTATGCTCTTCCCCGCCGTGACCTAATCTGTAAAATCTCCCAAATTCTAAAATCACCTCCGTCCGCTTCATCCGATCCATTCCTTGACCTATCCGACTACCTGGACACATTAACCATAACTCTAACTCCCTCCGAAGCTTCCGAAATCCTCAAAAACCTCAAATCCCCAACCCTAGCTCTTCGTTTCTTCCGATTTTGCCCCTCCGAAATCCCAAAATATCGCCATGACTGTTTTACTTACAACCGCATACTTCTCATTCTCTCCAAGTCTTCTCTACCGAACCGGCTCGATTGCGTACGCGAAATTATCGATGAAATGGAACGGTCTGGTATAAGTGGAAACATCTCCACCGTTAATCTTCTAATTGGAATATTCGGAGACGGCCAACAAGGGAATGGACTTAATGAGCTGACGAGGTGTTTGGGATTGGTTCAAAAATGGGATTTGAGGTTGAATTGTTACAGTTATAAGTGTATGTTACAAGCTTATATTAGATTGAGCAATTCGGATAAGGCTTTAGAAGTTTACCAAGAAATGAGGAGGCGTGGCTATAGATTGGATATATTTGCGTACAACGTGCTTCTTGATGCTCTTGCTAGGGACCAAAAGGTTTGATCTTTGGCATTTTTAACTAAAGTATTTGGGAAGAAAAATTATAGTGTAAAAGATATTTGTAGTCTGTCTTTAAAATGTGAAATTGAGATTAATGAATTACCTATGGTACAAAAACACTAAGTTTGGGGCACATGGTAAACCTTACTGTCTTTGTGGAACAAATATGGCGCGTTTTATGAAATATATTGAAGTGTAGATATCAACGATACCAGATTTCCTTCACTCCAAACTGGACCACTTCATTCGGTTTTTATATCTAATTTCTATTATTGTAGTTTTCTTATGAGATTGAACCGAGTTTAATTTCTATACCTAGGTTTTAAATTAATGGCGCAGCTAGGTACACCAATTCAATGGAAATGAGCTGTTTTAGTTTCTAAAAAGAGGAAATAGTTATGCACATGAAGTGCATCACCTTTACCTCTAAAGGGGTGGCCTTGTAGTCGAGCGACTGAAGTAACAACTTTGGGTATGGAAGTTTGTTCCGATGAAGGTGACACTAGGTGAATTCTTTTCAGTATTCTAAACCTTGGTGTATAGTGTTTCTCGGTATCTGTAGTAGTGGGAGATAAGCAAGTACCTGGTGAATTAGTCGAGGTGTACACAAGGCTCAACACCACCGATGTTAAAAAAGAAGGTGTTTTACGCTTATTTTGACTTTTGAGTTTTGCAAGGTGCACTCATTCAATTAAGATTATTGTTGAAGCGGATAGAAAGAGTTCTAGTCACAGGTGCTATCATTATTTCTTGGTATGAGAATAATACAAGTATGGTCAGATCTCTTGTTATTGAGTTTGCTAGTGTATTTATTGTCTGAGATAAAATTACTTAGTAAACAGTATACATGCATTATGCTACAGAACTGTTTTGACTCCACTCCATGAGTGTGTCTTGAAATATATGATGAATATGGTTCTGCTTGTCTAATGATTCTAATGTGCAGCGCTTTGCCAGGTTGATCAGGCCTACAAGGTTTTTGAGGACATGAAGAAGTGGCACTGTGAACCAGATGAATATACATATACCATTCTGATAAGAATGACTGGGAAACTAGGGAAGCCCAGCGAATCACTGTCTTTTTTTCAGGAAATGCTGTCGAAGGGTATATCACCGAATTTAATGGCTTATAATACTATGATCGAAGCTCTTGCCAAAGGCCGAATGGTTGATAAGACTATCTTTGTCTTCTCTAAGATGGTGGAGAATAGTTGCCGTCCAAATGAATTTACCTACAGTATTATTTTAAATGTATTGGCTGCAGAAGGGCAACTTGGAAGACTTGATGAAGTTGTGGAAATATCTAAGAGATACATGCATAAACCAATATATGCATATCTTGTTAGAACGTTGAGTAAACTAGGCCATGCAAACGAAGCTCACAGGCTGTTTTGCAATATGTGGAGCTTCCATGATGGAGGAGATCGCGATGCTTTCTTATCCATGTTAGAGAGCTTATGCAACAGTAAGAAAGTAACTGAGGCTATTGACTTGCTGAATAAGATGAATGAAAAGGGAGTTAAAACAGATACCTTCATGTATAATACTGTGTTCTCTGCTCTTGGGAAATTAAAGCAGATTTCTCATCTTCATGATCTCTATGAGAAGATGAAACAGGATGGCCCTTCACCAGACTTATTTACTTATAACATTTTGATCTCTAGCTTTGGTAGAGCAGGAGAGGTTGAGGAAGCTCTCAAGATTTTTGAAGAACTTGAGAATAGCAATTGTAAACCTGATATTGTCTCCTATAACTCCTTAATAAATTGTCTGGGGAAGAATGGTGACATTGATGAAGCACACGTGAAATTCATTGAGATGCAGGAAAAGGGCTTGAATCCTGATGTTGTAACATATAGTACTCTCATTGAATGCTTTGGGAAGACAGAAAAAGTTGAGATGGCATATCGCCTCTTTGATGAAATGCTTGCAGCTGGTTGTTATCCTAACATAGTGACATACAATATCCTACTTGACTGTCTGGAGAGAAGTGGGAGAACTTCAGAAGCTGTTAGTTTATATGCAAAATTGAAAGAACAGGGTTTGACAGCTGATTCAATCACATATACCATCCTTGAGCGTTTACAAAGTGGTTCACATAGAACAACTAGAGTTCGCAGACAACATCCAATCACCGGTTGGGTGGTTAGCCCATTAAGGTGATAGGAAAAAGGATGAGATTAAGCTGCTTATGGTTGTATGCTTGAAGGATTTTACCGCTCAGTTGTGCTATCTCCTAGACCAAAGCATGGTGCTAAAGCGACATTAAATTGAATTTATATCGAGGACAAGTTGGCATTGATGTAAGAGAACTCTGATGATTATAATTCCTAATTAAGCAGTGCCTTTTTGCATTTTCAGCTTTTGATAAGCTGTATTTGCTAAAACTGAAATTCTACCATGGGCATGAATGTAGAAATACTCCAACATAGAACCTCTTCTTATTCCTGTCATTGGCAAAACATAAAACAATTTAAAAGCTTACTTTGTCATAACAGATTCTCTTTTTGATAAATGACATATTAATGTATGTCTATAGATAAACTTGATGGTATATGAAGGCTTGGGTGCTATCTGTAACTACCATTGTAGTTACAATTGTCAATTGAGCTTTGATTGGGCTGGTTCTGAGTTACTGTTGTTAGTAATGTCTTCGTTGATGCATAAATCACTTCTGTAGCTTTACCATATTCACCTTTTCAGTAAGGTAGCTGATTATCATGCAGGTTGAGCATATGGTTACTTGATTGAGAAACATGTCTACGAAGGAAAAGTGATTGGTTTAACTGGAAAACGGGAAAGTGAATAGCAATTACTCCCTCTGTTCCATTTTATGGGGCACACTTTTCTTTTTATTTTCTTCAAAAAAGAGTGATACCTTTCTATATTTAGAAACAACTTTAACTTACCATTTTGCTCTTAGTGAGATGATTTGTAGCCACACCGATGTTTATGACTTGTTTTAGACTACAAGTTTCAAAAATCTTTCTTTCTTTCTGAAGCTCCATGTCCAGACCACGTAAATTTGGACAAAGGAAGTGCTTAAAGATCTATATGGTTTCATTTTAGAAAATTTGAAGGAGCACGCTCTCTTTGAGTGCAGATGCTTGTGTTTTGGCTTTGTAATGCATGGAAACAAAATAGGGGAAATGTCGATGGCTTGTAAACTTTCCAAGTTTTTATCCTAGCTTTCTTGTTTAAATAGTCTTTTTTTTTCTTGCATGCAATTTTATGCTCATGAAAAATGTTGGTAACGTGCCGTCTTGAGTCTTCTTCATGGCAGAGTGTTGAACAAATTGGAAACAGAGCTGATCGGATGAGAATCGGGACAGATGAATTATTTCTTTATGCAAGTACAGATATTGAGGTTAACCCTTTGATATCCTTCAATTATTATGAATGTCAATTTCGTTTAGCATGATTAATCTGTTTTAATGCGTTGTTCGTATTGATTGTTGTCTGATATTCTTAAACTGGCCGACAACTATGCCTTGAGTTAGGTACAACTAGTTGTGGCTGCCAATTGAAAGACCTCTATCTTTAAAAATTTTGGAAGGTTATTAATCAGTGAAATATGAATAGAGCTGATCTGAGAAAACAGTGTTTCTTAAAAATAGGTTTTGCTCTTAAGATGTTGCATAATCTTTCCCATTGGCTTGTGTCCACAAGCTGTTTACAATATGAAGTATGAGGCCCTTCCCGCCCCTTTTCCCTTCGAAAGCGTAGCAAGTTGAGCCTTAGACAACCAGCCTGACTTCAACAAAGCAAACTTGGGTGCTAGGTTAATTAGCATAAACATGCAGGGTAGACAGCAGAAGATATGAGAAGAAGAAGATTCTAAGTTGAACCTTTAGATGGAAACTGATTAGTGGTTCTAACAATTCAGTTTGATTAATGTGCATTGTTCAGCTATGTACATAGTTACCGTTTTATTATTGCAGAGGCTTTGAATAACAATTGCAGGTCTTAATGAGAACACAAACCATGTTTTCCATGCTAGTGATTTCCTCATATCTCTGTGTTATACTATGCAAGCACTTCACCTTATAGGCCTTTAGTATTCTTTTAAGGCTCATAGTAATTAAAAAGCTTGAATTTAGGAATCATCCTCGGTACTTCATCACATAAATCATCCACTATCTCTTTGTTATTGCAGTCTTTGTTCAGTTGGAGACAAACTGATTTTACCTACCCTAGAACATAAAGTTGGGAGTATATTGACCTAGCATGTATATACCAAAATATCTTACTAGTTGTACTTTTATTATATTTTTTGAAAAAACTTCTGTTATTCTTAGTTGTTACCGACGTTTAGCCAAAATTTCTACATCTAACTGAAGGAAGAGAATAGATCAATATTTTTATCTTTTTAATCTTTAAAAATTGCAATTTGTTGTAAGAATAATCTGTAAATGTCGCAGATAAAAAAAGATCACTTAATGAAATGTAGGTCGGTTAAACTATGTCAATGATAAAAAATATCTTTGTATTAGTTCGCGTGCTTCGTCTTCTCTAGTGAAAAGCTAGGTCCTTCGCGCATTTGTTCAAAAATAACTGGGACTACTTGAAGGTTGCAGACTGAGATATAATACTGAACATATGCTTAAAGTGAATACATGTGATGCGTTTGTGTTTTATCTCATTTGCTGTCTTTATTCAGGATATTCTGGAGAAGGCCCAAACCCTCTCACTGCGAGCTTTGGTAATTGATTCCATCCAGACAGTTTATCTGAGAGGAGTAACTGGAAGTGCAGGAGGTCTATCGCAGGTTCACTGTTTTTTGCTATGCTTTCTTTTGTCATAGTAAATTTTAATTGAGAGTTCATCCAAGTTTTTTATCCATTTGAATGGGAAGGGTTGCTCTCTATTCATTTGTTATTAATAGCTTTCATGTGAGGGAGTTTCCTATAAATAAGTCTTTTTGTCTCAAGGCAGCTGTTCTACCAGAGTTTACCAGATAGAATCTGTCTTTTAAGGATGACTTGATAAAGCTCTGGTTTACTATTTTGTAAATAACGAAATAGACAATCATTTAGTTGCTTGTCAAAACAGTGTTGAGTCATTATACTTAATACTGATTCATTCTTGACAGGTAAAAGAATGCACAGAAGCATTGCTGCGATTTGCCAAGAAGACCAATATCCCTGTGTTTCTGGTGAGGGCGGACTATTAACGTTGTGCTTTAACTTAAAGACATCTGGTTGATTAAATTTCTTGCAGTTATTTAATTCAAGGTTGTTCATCTCTTTTTGTCATGTTGGATGGCTTTATTTAATTACCCTCTTGTCCTCCCCTGCTTTGCAAAAAGCAAATTAAATTCTTTCAATTGATTTAAAAGAAAACTACGGAGGTAAAATTAATAAGAGGAGTTTCACCTTTATTTGTCATTTGAACTTATCAGAGGATATATTGTTCTTGATGGAGAAATTTTCTTTTTCTGTTATGAACTTATGCGTAACTAGAATTCATATGCTTTCAGCTGCCAGAATCTTTGTCTGGTTTTATAGAAATTTTCTTTCCTTCACTTTGCCAGTTATTTATCTGTTGCTCTGATATTAAACTTGGGAAATCTTCAGATTGGACATGTGACTAAATCTGGAGAAATAGCTGGGCCTCGCGTCTTGGAACACATAGTTGATGTTGTTCTTTATATGGAAGTAAGTACTCTCTGAATGTCAGTTTTGAGTAGTATCTCTTCCTTTGATGTTATTTGCAGTACATGCAGTACACATATGTTTTTTTGTGGCATCTCAAAGAGGAAAAAGAGGTTTTTGATATGGCTTTTTACAGTGAAGGTAAACCATTGTGCTTATGCTAGAGATGCTGTACCGAAAAGTGCGTGTTTCTTTTTAGTGATAATGTGTAGAATGCTTTTTTTGTGCTTGGTCAATTTATTCAGAGCCCCTGAACATGTGGCATATCTTTTATAATTTGTGGCTTCTTTGGCTTGTCTGTATGGCTGTTTTACTCATCTGAGATAGTAATTTATCATGTCTGTGCATATTTTCTTTTGGCTGCATTTAGAATCTAATGTGTTTGGAGTCAGTTCTTCCAGACCCTTCATAGAAGAACAATTTTCTCTATGCATTTTTGCTTTAGGAGGTTCTTAATCTTTTTTTTTTTTTGTTTGTATTATTCCATATCTTTTTCTCATCAATGCCCGGGTTCAAACCCTGAAATTGCAGGGAGAGAAGCATTCATCTCATCGTTTACTTCGTTCAGTAAAAAATCGATTTGGATCCACAGATGAGGTATTCAGATGCTTTATCTCTCTTTCTCTCTCCCCCTTCTCCTTTTTCTTTTTCTTTTGTTTTCGTTGAAATGCACTATATGATTTTAGTGCTAGTCTGGTGGGACAGAGCATCCCCTTCATTGTTTGAAGAGGGAGAAGATAAGGGCAAACTTAATGGAAGATCTACGCGTTGCATCAATTAATTAGTTTTGAGTCTGTTTTTTTTAATAAAGAGTTAGTTTTGAGTTTATTAGAATGTTGATTCCTTGGAATTTTCAGGCCTCTCTGCTAGGAGTAGTGAATATCGTCTAGTTATAGGGCTTCATTCTTACTGTCAAGTTTGGAGATTTGGGGTTGGGGGGTTGGGGGGGTTTTG
>MCJB01050833.1:11924-25176 GCA_002018475.1 Nicotiana obtusifolia | reverse complement strand
GGGGGGGGGGGGGGGTGAATAGCGTTTTAAGGAACTTTACCAAATTTTCGCAATACGAATATAGAATTAAAGTATAAGTGCGAAAATAAGATAGCGAGAAATAAATTGCGGAATGTAAATAGAAACGTACACACCGATGAATAGTGGTTCACTACAACTTGTAGCTAGTCCACTCCTCAAGAGACTCTCTTGAGTATTTCACTATCTCCGTTAAGCTTGCGGGTGCCTAACAAATCATTTACAACACGAATACTTGAGTCACACAAGATTCGCCACTGTTAAGCTTGCGGGTGCCTAACCAACCGTTACAACACAAACACTTGAGTCACACAAGGTTTGCCAACGTTAAGCTTGCGGGTGCCTAACCAACCTTTACAACATGAACACTTGAATCACACAAGGTTCACCAACAACAAGGAAGAAGCTCTTCCTTACTACAACAAGGGACAACCTCCCTTAGGTGTAGGACAACACAAAAGATCACTCAAAAACAAACTCTCACAAGAGTAAATGGAGTGAAGAATTTATAGCTCAAGAACACAACTTTAGACTTCAAGAAAATGGCTCAAAAATAGCTTGATTGATAATGTAAACTTGAAGCAATTTGATCTTATGATTTGGAAGAAGTGTTGTGTTGAAATGAGGTTTATGAGGGTGTATTTATAGCCCCAAAACCTCAAGTATCCGTTGGGGGTGTTTGGCAAGCTTCCATAAGCTTAAACAAGAGTTTTGGGCATAAAAAATTTTCTGCCCGTTTCCAAACATCGATGTCTTTACCTTGAACATCGATGATTAGCAAAAACTAGCCGTTATGCTTCAACGGATACAAGGACATCGATGTTTATTACTTAGACATCGATGTCTATGTAAAATTTGGCTAGAACATCGATGTCCAAACAGTAAACATCGATGTCTATACAAATTTGCTGGACATCGATGTTTATAGACTGGACATCGATGTCTTGGTCTCTCTGGAATTTTTGCCAGCGTGAATTTGATCAAAAATTGTTTATTTTGTAAACCAATTGTTTTGAAAATGTTTTAATGATTATTTGAAATCATTTTTAAACTTTGAGCCAAGTTCTTAAAAACGAAAGATGATTCAAGATAACATTAAAACTTAAAACAAGATTAAGACTAAAAGACGACATCTTTAGTCTTCAATCTTTTTGCTTCATCAATTTGTTCCATTCATCGACTTCCAGTATCTTGAAAGCTTGACTTGTAGTCACAACAAAGTCCATAGCAATCTCAGCAGTTTGTCAATGATGGTTTGTCGATTATCAAAACCTACAACAAGACAAAAAGTCGTTAGTTAAGGTTTCATTAACATGAATGCGTTTTTCAACAATTAAGAATTTAGATTCAGACTTCTAGCTCTAAGCTTTCTCTCCACTCTGATGCCCTCTTTTGTTCAGGCAACATCTTCTTATATAAGAAAATTTCATGATGACTTCTCGATTTGGTGCTAGCTTTCCATGGCAAATCGAGACTTGGTGCATTATCATCGCAGTAATGAATCATAGCTCGATCTTACACTTCTTTGTTGTATTCTTCTTTAATATTTATTTTTCTTTTCTCATGCTGCGCACAACACTTCTTCTATAATTATTCCTGCAAAGTAAATTTAAAAATATGGAGGAAACATGATAATTTTATATGTTTTTATGAGAGAAATTATGTGGTTAAGATTAGGTAAAATGCACTTATCATTAGCAGTACTCTAGGCGAGGCCGAAACTAGGTATCCTCACCTATAAAAATTGGTGCTCGCTTTGCTAAGCGCCTCTAGGAAGCTAAAACTGTATTTTCAATGCCGTTCCGTATGTGTTGTGACTACTTACCCATTAAGAAACATAATGGATAAGCCTGACCTCTCAGGACGATTGGCCAAATTGGCAGTGGAGATCAACAAGTGTGATATCGAATATCAACCCCGAACGGCCATCAAATCTCAAATTTTGGAGGACTTCGTGGCCGACTTCATGTCGGCCCTATTTCCTGAGGTCGAGAAGGAGTTGTTGTTGAACCGGGGGACCTCTTCTGGAATCTGGACCCTCTTTACGGATGGTGCCTCGAATGCAAAGGGGTGGGCTTGGCATCGTGTTGAAGCCACCAACATGTAATGTCATTACGCAATTTATTAGAACTGTAAAATTGACTAACAACGAGGCCAAGTATGAGGCCATGATTGCAGGTCTTGAGCTGGTTAAAATCCTGGGGGCCGAGGTGGTCGAAGCTAAGTGTGATTCCCTCCTCGTGGTGAACTAAGTCAATGGAACATTCGAAGTCAAAGAGGAACGAATGCGAAGATACTTAGATAAGCTACAGGTAATGTTACATCGGTTTAGGGAATGGACTTTACAACATGTACCTCGGGATAAAAACAGCGAGGCCGATGCTCTGTCTAACTTGGGATCGTCGGTTGAGAACGACAAATTCAACTCGTAAACAGTCGTACAACTCATGAATTCGGTAGTTTAGGAAAGCCATGCCGAGATAAACTCGACAAGCTTAACCTGGGACTGGAGAAACATATGCATAGATTACCTGAAGATCGAAAAACTTCCCTCGAATCCTAAAGAATCGAGAGCTCTGGGTACGAAGGCGGCCCGGTTCAGCTTGTCCGAAGATGGTACCCTATTCAGGAGAACATTCGATGGCCCACTCGCTATATGTCTAGGACCGGGAGACACCGAGTGTGTTTTGAGGGAAGTCCACGAGGGCACATGCGGGAACCATTCGGGTGCCGAGTCGTTGGTTCGGAAGATAATCAGAGCCGGCTACTACTGGATCGACATGGAAAAAGACACAAAGGAGTTCGTGCGAAAATATGACGAGTATTAGAGGCATGCTCCGATGATCCATCAGCTCGCGGAACCACTGCATTCGATCTTGTCACCCTGGTCGTTCATGAAATGGGGAATGGATATCGTTGGTTCCCCGCCCTGGGCACCTGGTAAGGCTCAATTTTTATGACTTATTATTTTTCTAAGTGGGTGGAAGCCCAGGCGTTTGAAAAAGTCAGGGAGAAGGAATTTATTGATTTCATATGGGACCACATAATATGTCGATTCGGAATGCCGGTCGAGATCGTGTACGACAGTGGGAAGCAGTTCATCGGCAGCAAAGTGAGCAAGTTTTTCGAGGACCATAAGATCAAAAGAATCCTATCAACCCCCTATCACCCTAGTGGAAACGGGCAAGCAGAGTCCACGAACAAAACCATACTCTAAAACCTCAACAACAACAAAAAAAGTTGACCGACGTTAAAGGGAAATGGAAGGAATCTTGCCCGAAGTCCTATTGGCATATTGTACAACCTCAAAATCCAGTACTAGGGCCACCCCGTTCTCGTTTGTCTACTGTGCCAAAGCTCTTATATCGTTCGAAGTAGGAGAACCGAGTCTCAGGTTCCGATAAGCGACCGAAGAGTCAAACGACGAGGCCATGAGTACGAACCTGGAACTATTAGGCCAAAGGTGCGAGGCCGCCCTCATCTGGTTGGCGGCCCAAAAGCAACGGATCGAAAGATATTACAGTCGGAGAGCCAACCTTTGACACTACAATGTCGGGGACTTGGTGTTAAGAAAGGTGACACTGAGCACCCAGAACCCAAAAGAAGGGAAGCTAGGACCGAATTGGGAAGGTTCATATCCAATTATCGAGATCACCGGCAAGGGATCATACAAACTCGAAATGGTGAACGGTGAGCGGCTACCGAATAACTGGAACATAACCCACTTAAAACGATACTACTGCTAAGGTACGACCCCGTTCATTGCTTTTCTTTGAATATATTACGGATTGGACTAACAATCGTAGGTAACGGCCAAGGAATGATGCAACTATTAGGCCTGAAAGCACGCGTTGCACTCTTTTCCCCTTGAACCGATTTTGTCCCAAATGGGTTTTTCAGTAAGGTTTTAACGAGGCAACAGTGGATCATGCTAACTTAGAATTGAAGACCAACTATGAACAGGAGTCAAGGTTCGCATCAATAGTATTCGAGCCCTCTCTAAGATCGGCCTCGAATACTGGGGGCCATCACCCTCGAGTAATGATTTTAGCAAGGAAGAAAATTTCATGCTCAAAACAAGTCTGGACTTGGTGGATAGGATTTGTTGTAAGGCCCAAATGATCAAATGAACTGTGCCCACATAGACCATTTAAGCCATAACATGAAGCTTGTACACATTTGCAATCTTGTATGTTGCACAGAAATAAAAGAAAGTTTCTACTTGCAGATACATATTTTGTCTCTTAAAAACTACTGTATTTTGTTCCTAAAGGACATCGGGCCTAAGGGCCACTGCTGTCCGAATCGAAGAGATCACCCCGCTCGGGGACTATCGCCATGGGTAAGCCTGGACATCTCGGGCTATGAAGCCCGGGGCACAAAACCTATTAGGCAGTGCCCGAACTTCAAAGGGTACGGCTATCCCTATTCGGGGACTGTTATCCCGGGCTAGCCCGGATGACTCGGGGTAATAAGACCATTGGAAAACACCCAAATTTAAAAGGCTACGGTCATCCTAGAACGGCTCGGAGACGTCCGAGATCCGTAACCAAAACATAAGGCCTTCAAAATTTCTAAACCGGTTCGAAGGCTACCCTCGGCAAAATTATAATTTTAAAAAAATGCTAAGTAAATACTTCGGGCAAAGCTTCCGGTCATACCAAGCCTCCCACAAGTCTTAAGCAAAATAATATCGAGAACAAGCATTGTTCGAACCTCCGAACAAGACCTAATTATTACATGCTAAGGCATTCGAAGTCTTTGCAATCGTAAGGAAAAAAGCAAAAAGAAACAAGCTTGAAATTTGTCGAAGGGAAAAAGCCTTGTATATATACATAAATCTTTACAAAGGTCAAACGGCCTCAATAAAATACAAAAGTATAAAAGCGAAGAAAAATCTACAAGGCACCTAAGAAGCCTGATTTTCGCCAGAGCCCGCCTCGTCACCGGGGCCATCGGGGTCTTCCCCGTCCTCAGATCCTCCCGAACCCTCGAAATCTTCCTCATCCTCGGGGTACACCAACTTCTTAGCCTCGGCCTCGAGCCTTTTAACATTTTCAAGCTCGACCGATAATCGAACCCCCGGGCATGAACTTCCTCGAGAGCCTCCCTTCGGGACTGCCACCTCACATATTTGGCAATGGCCTTCATGCATTCTTGAGTTGCCTCAGCATCAGCTTTGTATTGGGCCACTATCTCTTCAGCGTCAGCCCTAGTTATTTCCGCCGCTGACTTGGCTGTTTCAAGCTCCTTGGCAAGGGTATTCGTGCAAACAACAGCTGAGCCCAGTTGAGACTGGAGGTCTTTCATTTTTTGTGATCGGGTCTCAGCTTTCTCCTTCACTGATCGAAGTTGGGCCTCAGTCGAGGCCAACTGCTCCTAGGCAGTCTCCTTTTACGAGGAAAATCGGTCCATCTTGCCCTTCCACTCTTCGGCCATGGCCTTGACTTAGTCCATCTCAGCTCGGAGTTGGTCGACCCGATCAATCTTTTGTTGGACCTGCAGATTCTGACTGTTAGACACCGTGTCTAGCTCATTATCTCTAAATTCAAAGATTTTTACCTGTTCCAACAGGTCAGCTTGTTCATTTCATTCTGAGCCGCGTCCAACTCAGCTTGGAGGCTCTTGACTTCTCTTTTACATTGCTCACTGAGAAGCTTATACATGCTTCTCTTCTCAGCAAGCTCTTTGACTTCGGCCTCGAGTTGGCTCAGCTCATCCCGGTACCGTAGGAAGGTTTCATGGTGGAGCACCAAGGCCTGCAAATACGAGAAGAGATATTAGAATTATCAAGAATTAATTCTAAAAGTAGAAGAGATATTAGAATTATCAAGAATTACCCGGTTCAGCGCCTGTTGTGCTTCGTTGAACAAGCATGACGCATCTACCTCGTTCATTTTTGCCTGGTCTTCTTCGGTCACCAGACACCAGAGGTAACTAGCTATTCCTACGGGGGCGAAAAGAATCTGGGCATCCTATGGAATAGTGATAACGACATACCGCTTTCGACTAGGATCCATGCTCGGGGCGGGGAACCGTTTGATCAATCTCGGGCTCAAGCTCGACCCTCCGACCTCTGAGGGTGGACTTTTCCTCGGCACCTCTAAGTCACCCAATCTGGTGAAATCCTCCGGGGCGGATGAGTCTACACCGTCAAAAATGCCTCGGAGGGGATCATCCGCTCTATGGACCCCTTCGTGGGATCGCTCCTTCGTCGTTCGGGCTTCATCGAACATTGATTCTGTGAACGAAGGCGATCCCGAAATGTATATAACCCCGGCTGGGCAGGGCCGGCGTCTCGCGAGTTCTCGGCCCTTACTTCGGCATCAGCCTCGCAAACCTGAGGGGGATTAGCTTCCGTTGTTTCCCCCTCAGCTGCCACCCATTCCTCGGGGACAAATGGCTCATGGGCCACAAAGATTTCATCCTCCTCGGGCTTGTCTCTGAGCCGGAGGAGTGATTCTGAGTCAACCAACCGAGAGCTGGAGGTTTCCTTTGGCTTACGAACCAAACTTTTCTCATTTTCTTTTTCTCTGAGTTTGGGGAATTGGGGGCCCTTTTCTTTTTTTTCTCCCCTGCTGTGGCTCCCAGTTGTCCCGAAGTGGAAGAATCGGCAGGTAAGTCCTCATCCCCAACCGAGGGCCTACGCTCGACGGTCTTAGGCAAACCTGCAAAAGAGAAGTAAAGAAAAAATAATAAGAACATGATGCTAGAAGAAGAAGCATAGCGCAACCTATTCGAGAAAGAGATATTACCATGGGAACAGGCCTCCCAACGACCCTTCGAAAGTTTGCGCCACGAGCGCTTGGAATAGGGCATCTGTGAGACAATGCCTTCGATCCATTCCTTTAACCGAGGAACGACTTTTGGGACTTGAGCAACAGCTGCGCCACCACAAACACCAATGAGGAAAAAGGGAGATGAGCATGATATCAAATTCAAAGAGAAGTTGTACTTGCATGACGCATTCCACTTCTCGAGGAATGGCCTAGATTCGGCCGAAATCAAGTTCGTGGTCCTCTCCCGAAAAAAACGTCCCTGCCAACATCGATCCCGGTCTTCATCGATGCTTGAGAATGAGGCCTTACTAGCCCGGCGCACGAGCTTTATTAGTCTCCCTCGGAAGATTCAGGGACTATACAAACGGAGCAGATGATCTACGGTGAACCGACATGAGTCGATCTTGTTCACAAAAAATCGAAGGAGGATTAAGATCCTCCATAACGAGGGGTGGATCTTGCCGAGACATACCTCGTATCTCTTACAGAAGTCTATGATGACCGGATCCACCGGGCCCAACGACTTAGGTATCCCTCAACGTGTGTAGTAATGGCCTCCTTAGAGTCGGGGACCACTATGTCCTTTTCGGACCAGTTGCAGTCCTTTCGGACTAAGGAGAAATCATCTTTTGTGATCGAGCAAATATATCTAAATGCCTCTTCAGACCAACCCTGTACCTAAGAGGGTTTTTCGACCTTGAAGTCATCAGCGACCGAATAACCCCCGGGAATGAACATCCTGAAGGGCGGTTCAGGAGCTGGTTCATTGATGACCACGTTAGCAGCGGATCTTTCGAGGTCGACCACAACGAAAGTGGTTTCATTGGTTTTGGTAATCATTTGGGAGGTAGAAGCGACCTTTTGTGGAACCGATTTTGAGGTTTTTGCCATTGTTATAGGGGAAAACTTGAAGGAGATAGAGAAAGGTTAAAAGTTGGAAGCTCAGATCTGTTGGCTTGAATGGATGATGATTAAAAAATGCAAAGGAATCTCGAGTAACGGAGGTAAAAGTGTTAGAATATAGAAAAGAGTAACGAAATCGTGAGGGTACGAGGATAGAAGGTTTGATGTAAAGTAAAAAAATGAACAAAAGAGGGGTTATTTATAGGGGTTCCGCTCCAGGGACAGCCACTCGGCTGCTGACGCGCATTTAAGGCCATTATGACATGGCTAACGAGGCGTTTCGGGCTTTTTATCGTTTATGTCACGGTGTATTGCAGAAGGAATCGGGGTGCTCATGTCGTTTCTCGTCAGCTTGCTCTCCGAGAAACGAGGGGACTATCTGTATACGGGTAAAAATCGAGCTCATGATACACTGGCCTCCAATAGGGTAAAACGAACTCGAGATATGATTGCGAAGGATCGGAATCGAGATACAGTACTCGTGACTATCTACTAGTCTTCTATTCTAGGTCTCGACGTCATATCTTCTCATCAAGGGCATGTTCTCAGTATACTGCAAATATGTCATATCATGCCTTATCAACTCTCCCCGGAATATCCTCATCAACTGCTAGATTATAGGATCTTTGTAAACTGAATACATGGGAAAAGTGGTGTGCAATTACTATACCTAAAAGGAGGCTTGCCAGTATAGATTTTGACAAAGGCAGCAAAATGGAAATATCAATAATGGAATCTTGAGTTGGCACCTCTAATTGCCAGCAAATGAGAAGAAAATGGCATTGTAATGGTCATTATCGACTTTTTTTTTCAAAGTCATTTTCGACTTTGGCTTTCTCAAAAGTTGAATATGAAATCATGACAACTTTTTGCAATTTTCATTCTTATCTAATTAGTTTTATTTTCCTTACTAATAACGTGAAGAAAAGAAATAAACTTTTTCAAATATTATTTCAGTTTCTGAAAATTAAATAAGCCCAGAAAAATACAGTTAAACGTAGTATGCTAGTTGAATTTTGAACACCTTTTTGCTAAGACATTAAAGCTATAATTTTAAAAAAAAATGCACCAATATAGTGCTTCATCACGAATTAGCGACACACAACAGTAATAATTAATATCTCAATCTCAAATAAGTTAAATTAATTATATATAGATAAACAATAATCATGTTTCTGATTGGAGAAAATGATTATGTTTTTCCATTTAAATTTATTATTTCATTTCAAGCCAATATTATATAAAAAATAAATCAAATAATTTTGATTATGTGAACTTGCTGACACTATCAATAAATTCGATAATACTATTTTGGAGTACGTAAAGAAAACTTACAACTAATCCATCTTGTGTTAATCGAAAGAATACATTATTCAGAATCATTGTTCCACGTAATAATCATGTATACGAATTTGTATTCCTCATTGTCAAATTACAAACTTCGAATGAGAATGGTTCAAATATAAATCACCGGGGATCGTTTGATAGGCTGTACTAAGTAAAATAATTCCTATATAAAAATTTAATCCGTCTAATACAATGTTTGATTGCTCAATTCAATTTATGCATAACTAATACATGGATTACTTATATCTCATAGGATGGCTTAGCTAATACCAATGAAACCAAAGGATTACTTATACCAGGTTTAACTATACCTGGATAAGACCCTAAATTTACTAAACCGCCCCTCAAACCCTTTTAATTTTTAATATTCAAGGGTATAATTGCAAAGAAGATTTTGTACAGTTTTAAACCAAACACAAGCTTAGATTATATATTGCATAGCTAATTTTTAATACCGAACCAAACACTTGATAAAAAATAATCCCAGCACTACAATCTCTGCATTACTAATACCTACATTATTAATCCATGCATTACTTGTATTCGTACCAAACGACCCCAGTAGTATAAACTATCAACCCTAGTCTTGACTCTAGAGAAAGTGCTGTTGCAATTATTAAAAAAACTGAGGGTCTGATAGTAATATGATAATAGTTGGGGACCTTGTGAGAATGAGAGAAGATCTTATAGCTGGAGACTCAATTATGGAGAGTAGTGGTCGGTTACTATTTTAAGCAATATTTCACCATTAAATTATTCGAGTTTTATAAATAAAATAAAATAAAATAAGAACAATAATACCATTTTTGATAGTCAGTTCTAAAAAAAGAATAAATTTATGATTAATTTTTTTAAAGCAATAATGTATTCATCAATTGCGTCAATCCTGAATTAGATAACTCATCTAAAATTTTCTACATCAAAAGGAAAAAAAATTAATTTTTTCTAACAAAAATAAATTCGGACGGATTGTCATGTTCTTTCCTTGCGTTGATGAAGATTTTAATTTTATTGGCCCAAAACGGTAGTATGGTCTTCTATTTATCGAGTAATTCTCCACCCGCGGTTATCAGCTCCGCGGGACTTCTATATTTTTTTGCTCCTGTCAATGTGTCTAGAGCACTAAAAAAAATAGATATAGTTCAAAAGAAGGTCGTTTTATCAAATAGTACGATCTCACTAATAAAGGTGAATCGCGGAAAGGGAAAAAGAAAACTAGTGTATAATCTATGTATATTTTACTCTTATGATTTGTTAGAAAAACCCAACTTATTCACTATCCAGAAGTTTCATAATAATGAGAATAATGCTATATTTGTTGTTAATTTGAGCCATCATTTATGTGTGGTTTAGAACTATTTATGTTTTAGGAAGCTCAAAATTGTGTATTTTTTTTCTTTGAGCATCCAAAATTCAAACCTACTATTTAATTTATTCATATTCGTGTCTAATAAATCTACTAAAATAATAAATCTTTATGCCAAGAAATTATTTATTCTTAAAGAAGCTGAGCTAACTTGAGTAATATTCAAAGAGCTTACGTGCAAAAAGTATTTATCTAATCAGGTTATTTATTAGGTAATTAGATATAAATTTTCTGATAACTATTAATTAGTACTCCTAATATGATAAAAATAGTATTTAAACTGCTATTACAAGTTAAATATCACTGAAAAATCGTCAAATACATGTATAAATTAAATTTATATGCAATTATTGAAAAAATAAAAGAATAATATCACTCAGGGATATTAACGACTTTTCAACCACATAGGAAGTACACATTACATCTTAAATAAATTCCGATGATGATTTCAGACATATCGCTCACACACACATTTTGTCAAAAGAACATCATCGGAAAATCATCATGTCGTGGCAAACTTACGTCGATGAGCACCTTTTGTGTGACATTGAGGGCAACCACCTCACGGCCGCCGCTATCGTCGGCCACGACGGCGCCGTTTGGGCTCAAAGCTCCAATTTCCCTCAGGTCTTTCATCTATTTTCCTATTTTTGTGATTTTGTGACTCTTTTTTTTGGTTCAATTTGCTTTTGATGATAAATCTAGATTGTTTTATTCAAATCTGATCCAAAATCTTTTTGGTGAAGCCGTTGACTTGCGGAGAATTTAGTTGACCATTGAGTTGCTTAGTTATTATTGAAGAGGTCTTTATTGTTATTGATTTTATAGTTGCTTTCTTGGTAGATGGTGGATAGAGGCGGATCCAGAATTTAAACTTGAGGAGTTCGACCTTTAAGGTTGTTAACAGAGGCGGATCCAGGATTGAAGTTTAATGAGTTTAATTTTGCACTGAATTAATTATACCATTGAACTATGTGTTCAAATCTTATATTTATTAAGATTTTAGTAGGTTTTTACATACATATCTATATTTTATGGGTTCAGACGAATTCGTAGCCAAAAGTCTACATCCGCCCTAGACTTGTTAACACATACTAACTCATTTTGCTTTTAAAATTATGGGTTCAGATCTAATATTTGTTATTTTAGATAAAAGTTTAGATCTAATATTTGTTGAAATATAGGATCTAGAGTCAGTGAGTTCAGAATGAATGTGATTTTATTTTATGTATACATTTTTTATTATTTTGTCATGTGTATAGATAGCTCAAGCCAAAAAGTAATGAATTCAACCGAACTAACAGAAGTCGTACTAGATCTGCCTTTTAATATAGACTTGATTTTGACTTATCAATGTGTGAATAGACAAGAACAATTGTTTATGAATGTGTTTGCCTTCTAATTTTGCATCTTACCTCTTTGTTGATGACTTTGTGTAACTTATTGATATTCATGCTGTTGTAGTTCAAACCCGAGGAGATTAAGGCCATCATGAATGATTTTGATGAACCCGGTACACTTGCTCCTACTGGCCTGCATCTTGGTGGCACAAAATACATGGTTCTTCAAGGTGAAGCAGGTGTTGTCATTCGAGGAAAGAAGGTATATTTTTTATGTACATTCGGAATGTTGTTGAAATGAAACTGCAAAAGAATAGGTTTTGCATACTGTTTGAGCTAGTAGAATGCAGTTGTCTGATTTTCTTTCTATGCAATTTAATGAGTGTTTCTAAATGCATGATCTTTTCTTATTTGTTGAACAACTAGAGTCTGTCAGTACCCAGTTTCAGAAAATTGAGGATGATACTTAATTCGAGATTATTATGCAGAACTGAATGGAGAACTTTTAGTACTTTTTATTTTTATTTTGTATAATAGTGACCTGAGTTACTACCTAGCGTATAATTGTTATCATGGATTCTTTTTATCTTGTTGTTGTTACTACTTGTTGCCTTTACTTCTTTCTATCCTATCTATAGCCGAGGGTCTATCGAAAACAGCTTCTTTGCCCTTCCAGGTTAGGTGTAAGGCTACGTACATCTTACCCTCCCTAGACCCCACTTGTGGGAATTCACTTGGTTTATTGTTGTATTATATTGACCTGAGATGAGCGTAAAAATGGAGCTATATGGACAGTGATGATTCATATAACTGACCCAACCTGTTTATGAGTGAGGCATACTTGTTTTTGTTGTTGTAATAATATGTACAACTGAATCAAGTGTTTATTGGGAATGCCTTACTTCAAAAGGCTGATTGTGATATTTCATTCTTATTTATTCAGGGACCGGGTGGTATTACTATAAAAAAGACTAATATGGCTATACTTATCGGCATCTATGATGAGCCAATGACTCCTGGACAGTGTAACCTGGTTGTCGAGAGGCTCGGTGATTATCTCCTTGAACAAGGTTTTTAATTTACTGGTAAGTGTGGTTCACCTTTGGTTTCCTTTGATATTTTCTGCAAGATTGAATTTCTAATGAATTGCCTTCCTTTGAAATGGTTGCAGAATTTTCTTTCAATATGTTTGTATTGATGTTTGTGGTGTTTGCTGATAATGGATGGATACTCAAGAATTGGGAAGTGGTAGATATGATTACTTTCTGGATTCAAACAGTTCTCTTTGTATTTTGGTTTTGCAAGAATTGATTTAAATTATTTTTAAGTGAGACACTCGATTATTTTTGAGTGGAATGTTATTGCTACTTAAAAATGGATTTCACTTTTTGGTTTGTGTAATATACAGCTCCTGGATTTCATCTCTCAAAATCTTACCTCATACATGTTTAGCTTCTGTAGCTATGTATGTTATGTATACAAAATGGTTAAACCAGCTG
>MCJB01050833.1:0-11778 GCA_002018475.1 Nicotiana obtusifolia | reverse complement strand
AAAAAAACCCAACAATCTCCTTTAGCTGCCAAAATGGTGTATCCCACTATAGTTGAAGAATATATCTGAAGTAACTACCTCACTCTCAAACTAGTTGCAGTCGACTATTTCATATATATATATATATATATTTAAATGTTATAATTAGTACAAATATTTAAAAATATTACAAGTTCCATAGAAAAGGAAAGAGCACTATTTCATCAAGAAAAATTGTGACTCGTATGATTAAATAAAGGATTGTGTCGTAAGAAATTTTTCACGACACAAAGAAATTTAGTTTTATATAATAACAATCAAGAAATACTAAATATTTTATGAACTCATACCAAAAATGTCCTCCACCTTTTATTGTTTATATGCCAAAATATCGTACAGATTTCACAATCAATTAGTCCAAATATAAAAACTAATCATCCAATTTCTATCGTGTAAGACAAATGGTGAGGAAGAGCAGAAGAAAAAGTTATAGAAATTAACAAAACTCAAATGAAAAATAACAAGGAATAAAAAGATTCACCTGATCTGAAAAGATACTACAAAGGTTGAGATAAATTGTACTACAGAAGCCCAAAAAAAAAAGTACAAAGTACCAAAAAACCACACTTATTCGTTCTATCGGAGCCTAGCTTTCAAAGCCAACTCATTCTCAGGGACGGGATAACAAGAAAGGATGAAAAAGAATAAAGAGTGCTTGCAAGTCAGAGAGTGGCAGCCAGGGTTTGCTGCCTTTGTTCTTTTTCGTTTTCGACGGCTTGAATTGATTCTTGAATTATTACAAGTTTTTCGATGACATCCATTTCAGTGTTGTTGGAATAAGTGAAAACAAATTCTCAAGAGTGATTAATGGAAAATAAAAGTATAATGAGAAAACAAATATAAATTATATATTTAATCAACCTGTGATGAACTTAGACCCAATTGCAAACCCAGAGACTTCACTACAATTGCCCTACAACACAACAAAAACCAAAACATATCATTAATCATAATTCACCATTAACTATAACAAAAACAAAATAATTACGTGATTACTAAATCAAAATAAAAAATTACAGGTATAATTTTCCAGTTACACTAATTCTCACAGTAGTTTCACCTATAGAAAGAGAAGAACAAAAGAGAAAAAACCATTTAAAATGAGTGCTGAAAGATGAAGGCAATTACTATATTAGACATTAAAAATTCATTGTAAAAGCTCACATAAATTGTATAACTGCAACCATTATTGTAAGATGAAAAGAATTCCAAGACTTTGAATAAAATTATCACAAGTATCTTCCCATTTGCTGATTCTTTGTATATAACGTATACAGTTTTATTCAATACGTAGTATTTACTGGAATAAATTTACTTTTTGGGACAAAATATTAGAAGAGTAGTTTTTTATTTGAAGGGTAAAAAATTCATTTATATATGGACATTTTAGTAAATTAATTTTTACTTAGTGGCTTCACACTTATAATATAATATAGTTATATTTTGATTATGATGAGATATGATATATATATATATATATTGTATATGTATGTATGTATGTAATGTATGTATATGATAGTTTTGCTCACTTAAGGCTTCTGCTGATACTGAATTGCGTTCTTCGATGATTTTTATCCACTTCTTTGACCAAATTAGTCTTGCATTCTTTCTTTGTAAAACTTAGTTTAGAAATATGCTGGACATCTTATTCAAGGGACCAGATCGTTTTGTTTTCCTCAGCTGCTCAGCATACCATTTCCTACTAGTCCACGTCATTTTTATAATTCGGGCGTTGAACTCCGAATCGCCTAAAGTTTTATGGGTCTATTAAAAACGATTTAATGGATAATAATTATCGTTTCGCCGTGATTGTTCCTCGTTTTAGACATTTTAGGGCTATAAATTGAAATTTAGGACGATTTTCAATTTTTCATTTGCTAATGTTCATGCTATATTCATGAATTCGGGCAACGGGTTCCGACTCGCCTAAAATTTTGTGGGCCATCAAAAATGACCTAATGAACAATAATCATTGTTTCGCCATGACCATTCCTCGTTTTTTGGCATTTTAAGACCACAAAACGGGAATTCAGGACGATTTTCAATTTTGCGTGTGATAATGTCCACGTCATCTTCATGAATTCAGGCGACGGGTTTCGAGTCACCCAAAATTTTGTGGGCACATCAGAAACGACCTAATGAACAATAGTCATTGCTTCACCATGACCATTCCTTGTTTTTGGTGTTTTAGGGCCATAAAACAGAAATTCAAAACGATTTTCAATTTTTCATGTGCTCCGAATCGCCTAAAATCTTGTGCACCCATCAGGAACGACCTAATGAACAATAGTCAAGTCTTCACTATGACCATTGCTCGTTTTGTGGCATTTTAGAATCATAAAACATGAATTCAGTACATCTTCATGAATTCGAACGACGGACTTTGAATTGCCTATATTTTTGTGAACCCATCACAAACGACCTAACGAATAATAGTTATCCCTTCATCATGATTGCTCCTCATTTTTTGGGTCATAAAATAAGAATTCAAGATGATTTTTATTTTTTCGTGTCTTGATGTCCACACCATCTTCATAAATTCGAGCAAAAACTTAAATTGTGAAAACTTCATACAACTAGTACATGACAAAAGTAAAACAGTGTAATAAACTAGCTTAACAGGATTCATGATTCACCAAAATGAATTTGTACTAAGTTTGCTAGCCAACGAATCAACAAAATAGTTTACTAATGTTTCCAGTTCGAATAATTCGGGTTTCTTCTATTTTACATCTCTCAAGTTTCAACACCTTGGCTATCATACAAAATTTGTGCATCCATGGGAATCTGCAATACATTTGAGAAGCAATATTTAGCCTTCTCAAAAAAACTTATGATTCCTTGCACTATTCTTGCTTTTCATTTTTTTCTTTTCGGATTAATCTTCGGTCCATTTACTCGAGACATCTCCAACCAAGTTATATCAGAAGGGTACTAGGAGGAACAAAGGAAAAGCTACGAGTAGATGTTGAGTCCACCGCGAACTCCTTTGAGGGGATGATGAAGACTTGGTAGGACTAGCCGTTGCATTACTAGCGATAGCCTTTTTACCCCTGTGAATTGGAATCAAAAACGAAGATTACAATCAAAGGGCAAGAATACACTAGTATTGTGTAGTTGAAAAATGATTTAATTAGATGTACATACCCTGCGGTCGCGTAGAGACAGTTGTCATAACCTGCATTGCAAAGAGCAATCAGATTGGAACATATCGAGGAATTCTGCGAAAAACTCAAACACAAAGAAGATATTGGGCATCCTTTACTCAAGAATACAGTACATGACCAACAAAAGTGACATTTCAAATGTCATACATTTGTTTACTCAGCAAAGGAGACTGGTGTTTTTTGTCCATCAGCAAATTCATCAACAACCTTTTTTTTTATAGTTGAGTAATCCCCGAGGGCCAGTTGGCGCACAGTTCAAAACTCAGTGGATAATGCCCACCCCCTCAACCATTCTCAACTGGGTTCGAACTCGTGACGTGCGCCTAATCCACATCACGCGATGCACTTACCACTAGACCAAAGCCCAGAGGCCAAAAATTTATTAACAGACTTAAAACGTCAATTGAAAATTATTAACGTCTCAACTACAAATAAGGCTGTTCTTCATCAATGACAACATCCAGGTGGCTGCAGAAAAAAAAACTTAATCTCTTTTGTACTTCCACAACATATGGGCTCTCAACTACAAATAAGGCTGTTCTTCATCAATGAAAATATCCAGGTGGCTGCAGAAAAAAAAAACTTATTTCTTTTGTACTTCCACAACATATGGGCTACATTAACAATTGACACTGAAGTAATATGAGCCGTTTCAAAATTTGACGGCCGAAAATATAGCTGGATATAAACAGCAACCTTTGAGATAGGAAAATAAATCTGAATTTTTGATCTTTCGTCTTTGACTAGGAAGATTTAAGATAAGATCATATTTAAGGCAAAGAGATATAATCTTAAATTCATAAGATCTAGCACTGCCTACAGTCTAATAGAGAATAGACTTGGGTGAAGAGAGAGAGAGAGAGAGAGAGAGAGAGTATAAATAAATTTTAAAAAAAATATATACATTGATGGATCTTTGTTTACGTACTGGGGTTCTTATTCGTTCTGATGCCAGCTCCTCCGAAACTGCAAGCAATATCAGTAGCTCCATTTTGCTGGTAGTAACTATTGAATGCATAAGATGCATGAGATGCAATGTTATCAGGCTCAAAGCAAGGTTGGCTAGGTTGTATAGCAGAGCAGTCTACATTTCCAGAACTGCAAGCCCAACTCAAGGCATTCTGTAGGTCAGCTTCAGACGCAGAAGATGAAGCGATGCACCAGGTTCCATTTGAACTGGTAGCGTTTCCATCTGTATTCACGTCTATAACACCCTTTCCAGTAAAATCAAGGTTATAAACACTTGTCTGGTCCGGGAAAAAAAGACCCCAGTTCCTCTCAGATGCTAAACCAGGCTTCCTGTTCTCATTGAATAAGGAGAAAACATAAGTATCAATTGCCACTCCTGGCTTAGCAGGAGTTCCAGTATTATTGATAACATGTCGTATCAAATTAGTGTTGTAAGTCTGTGCATTATCTGGAGTTGCGGCCGTCTCTTTTGGAGATCCTTTAGATGGCCAGCCTGTCTCAGTGACCATGATATTAACTGTTTTGAAATTTAGACCCATTAAAGCATAGTTAATAGCATCAAGCTGGGCATCGAACATGTTCGTGTAGAGTAGACCAGTGTTGGAATCAATCACTTCGGAAGATGCCTCGAATAGAGCATAGTCTAAGGACACATTAGTCGAAGAATCTCTATATGCGTAATATGGATATAAGTCTATCATAAAAGGTGATCGATTCTCTGCAAGGAATTCCAACATGGGCTTTAGAAAAAAGGCATGACTACTGTTAAATGCCCCTGCGGAAGGTGGGAATGAACGGGATAATACGCCCAATGAATGTGTACTGGAGACTTTAATCCTCTTATGAAGACCAGCTTTTCTCAACGCCGTCAACACATTTTGCATTGCAGGTACGACCAGCGCAGATGTACTATTTGGGGCTTCCGTGAGTTCAGCACCAACAGTTATGTAAGTGATTTTTGTGGCTGGATAGTAAGGAAGTATGCTGTTTTTTAACCATGTATTAGCATTGGACTGGAACTGAGCAAACGCCAACAAGTCTGAGTTTGGAATTCCAATCATAAGCTCAATTCCGGTGTTCGCAAAGGCCTTGAGGACCTGGATATTAGAGTCGTATATCCTTACATATTTAATGTTGTGCAGTTGAATGAGCTGCACAACTTTATCAGGCGTAGGAAGATCGTCCGCATTTCGTCCGTAGCAAACTCCAACTTTGCTTGCTCTGCAAATGCCTGCCATTTAGTGAAGACATGATCAGTAGACAGCAAAGATGAACAGATCTCATATTCTGACTCAAAGATTTCAGTTAGTCTCAAAGTTCATCCTTTTGCTAACGTCGTTGGTCAAGCATGGTTTACTCAAGCATAAAGTTCATTTGACTTATTTTCTGGAAAGTGGACATGCAAAGGATGGTACGAGACCATTCTCCTCAGAGAAATTAAAAATACAACCTAAGAAATGCATTGCTTTGATTTGCAATGTGGGGCGCTGATAAAAAGAAACAATCAGCGAGAATGAATCCATTTGACAATTAATTCATTCGCCTTCGCTTGTTAAAGATTGAAACTTGTATTCAAATCTAGTGACACCAACTTCTAAAATCACCCCCAGGTCAAATTTTAATTTCTGAGTATTAGCAGACAAAAGTTAATCGTGAAGAGGAAATCAGAATTCGTTAAAACAAACACAAGTGAAAAGTACCAAATACTAGCAGGAACCGTGATCTCCAGAAAAAAGCAAATTAATCACATGACATTTGATTAACTGTTCCACATTTGTTACTTTCCATCACGACACATTATTTAACAACAAATTCAAGATCTTGTTATAGTACAAACTCAAAATAACACTATTAATAATGTTTAAGTTATATACACTAACAATGTGAAAAATCTTCATGCTATTTGTGTGATTTGACCTATTATAGCAGGTTACTTATCATTTAAATTATATTACTAATCAATGCTCATTAGTAATATAAACTGGTCCATATTGTCACTTTCTATCATCGCACATTATATAATTACCAACAAATTCTTTACACCATCCATGCATACAACTTAAACTCTTGTAGTAAAGCTAGAGGAACAGCATTGGAAATACAACCACCACTACTTATTAAAGCCAGCATTATTCAAAGTAGACAAAAACAGTTACAACACATTAATGCATTAATAATGGATCAATAATGGTTCAGCTAACAGGTTCTGTCGTTTTTCACATGTTCTTACAAGTGGTGGCAAAGAACTCACCCTCCCACATAAAAAAACAGAAGTAACAAAAAAGAGATAAATTAAAAAGAGGATTAGAAATAGGAGAATCAAAAAAAAACATAACACCAGAACAATATAGTTCCTTTAACACATTTATACACAACATACGCAGGAGCAAAAACATGGTACTAACATTTCAATACAGCTAAACAGGGATTTGCAAAGTTAAATATTACATTTTATAAATGAAAAACCCCAAATGAAGCAAGGCATAACCTGGTCAAAGTTTACTGCAAATTTTTATCTTTATACCAGAGAATAGATATATACACACAAAATGGAGTTACCAAAGAAGAGTGAGGGGGAGGGGGGTTCTAAAAAAATTATTACTCCCTCCTTCCCACTTATTTGACTGGGCACAAAGTGGGTAAAATAAGACATAAATATAGTAAAAAGGTAGCCTGGTGCACTAAGCTCCCGCCTATGAGCGGGATCCGGAAAAAGGACTGACCACAAGGGTCGTATGCAGTCTTGCCCCGGCCTTTATGCTGTTTTCACTGCTCTAACCTCCTGATTATATAGTAGCGACTTTACGGCTTAAGCCAAGACTCACTTTTATTTGTCTAACTATAGTAAAATGAAATTTAAAATTTAAAATTATTTTTAAATACATAAAAATATTATTCTGTAATGTATCACATAAATTGAGACAAATGGAGTAACACTTATGACTAAGCAACAATGGAACAATCAACAATATATTTGATATGGGAGCTGAAACAAGAAGTTAATATGAGTGAAATGTAGCATCAAGAACCTAAATAATCAAAAAAAAAAAACTGAACTTACAATTAAGGAAATGAAAAGGGTAAACTTACCAAGAATCATTAAGAGCAGAGAAGTTACAAAAATTATGATTCTAAATCCTCTTATCATTTTACTTCTTCTACTACTTGCAACTAATTTGCCTCTATAAAATCTTGCTCTTTCTTTACTGCTCAGCTCAGAGCTCTTATTTAGCTCAGTCTATAAAAATAAAAATGTGCACTCCTCTTTATTTTGCAAGTACTCTTTTCTACAACGGCTCTTTGTAAAGTGTAGTACTTATATTCACTGAGCTCGAGAGGAGTGCAACACTGCAAAAATTGCAGAGAAAGACATAGAAATAGAGCACTGTGTATTTTTGTGAATGTGTGTGTGTGTGTCAGCGGATTCAAGAATTATTTATGAAATGGAGTTGAGGGAATTAGCTTCGATTCCGCTGCTTTAAAAGAATAAAATAATGTTATACAGAGTACAGTAGTATTTGGCATATTGGTATGTCTGTTCCCCACGAAAAGGAAAATATAATATATATACACTTGCATGGAAGGACAGTTCGTGCACTGAGCTTTCGTTATGCGTAAAATTCTAAAAAATTCGAATCGTAAAAGTTTATTATATGTTGCTCAAATTAGTAGCCTGCTAAAAGTTTAAATGGTAATTCAACAGTACTTAGTATATTGAATCTATTTTTATTATTATTCAATATTAATATTTACTTTGAGATACAATTAATTCGCTTTGAGGTTCGATTAATTCAAATTCAAACCAAATAATCCACCATTTTGTGGGTAACGCCTCCATACCAAAGATGACATAGTTCTTAGAACTCGAACCTATATGCATCATCACAATCTTTAGTGGTAATTTATGTGGACGAATAATTTTAAGAAATATATATTTATACTAATACCATGTTTAATTTTTTTGAAGAAGTAATTGCTAGTGATATTCCACGTTCATTGAATTAAAATTCAGAATGTTTTTGCATTATATTAATATATCATTACTTTCTCTTCTATTATGTTCTGCTCAGAGCAATCTAACTATTTTTCTAAAATTAGGAATATTGTGCACTTATTAGGTCGAAAATCGGAGCTTCAATACAAGAAAATCTGAAATAAAATCTGAGTACTTAAAGAAAAGGAAACGAACAATATATGAAGTGACAAAAAGAATCACTTTAAGGGAGTGGACAAGATTGTAAGGACTACGAGACACTAAAAAGAAATGTTCAAAAAAAATATTGCATTAATTTGCTTTTTCACCCGAAGAAAGAAAAGAAAAGAGAAAAATATTTATATATATAAATATATAAAGAAAATGTTTATATATATCGCAATTGCGCCTTAATCTAATTTATGAATACTCTATACGAAGTTGGTAGGTGGATAATCTGGAATAATTAATCCCAAACATAAAATTCAGCATAAGAAATATAATGTGGGGCCGCATAAGGAAAAAATATCATCGTTACAATTAATAATGTTTGGTTAACGATATAAAATAATATATGTATTAAGTTAGATAAAAATTATATATTATTTTATGCGGATAAATATCAAATAAGAATAACATATAGTAAAAATGTGATAAACTATAGTATTTTTTGTGACAGGAAAAAATGTCACGACCAATTTATACGGCACAAATATCGAATAACTTTGACCGTGACAATTACGAAGAAATCATAACATTGTTCGTCTTGGAAAATGTTTATTTCGCTAAAACGTGAGATTGTAATGTTCAATAATTTGCTTATGGAGACAACTTTCTGTCATCCCCATTGTTCATTTTGGAAAATGTCAAATTTTTAAGGCAAAGTACATAAAAAAGACCATGTTAAACTTGTTCAAAAAATATATTTGTACACATAAATTAAACAGGTGATTTTTTACTCCGTTTAAATTTTTTTGAAGTGAATTATTTTCACTATTGAAATACTAATACCAGTCTCACAATATGAGGTGTTTTACATACACACGCCAAGTCAAAACCATGTCAGTACCACATCAAAATCATGTCAGCGCCACGTCAGAAATCTTTTATTTTTGATATTTCCTATTTTTCTTTTTTCTTGCTCATAGTTTACACTAATAATTTTAATTAACCATTAAAGAGAACCAAGGGAGGACAAAGATTTTTTTTTGTTGTTGGTTCAATAGTAATTCGTGAAAGATTCACCATTGTTTTCTTTTAGCTTTATTTTTTAAATATAAATCTATTACTAAAAAAATTACTTAACTCTTTGTTCATGTTAAATTATTCTACGTACAATTGTATTTGCAAAGTCTTGAGTTGTGATCAATTCTCAAGAAAAATAACGAAGATGAGAGATTGAGCTTTTAATTGGGGTGAACTATTGTTGGGATGATTTTATTTGTTTTTGGGGAGTCTTTTGTGGAAGAAAAATAATAATTTCATCTTCTGTAAACGGAAAGATATTAAAGAAAAGAAGTAGAAAAAAAAAAAAGAAGAAAGAAAATGAAAACTGGTCTGAAGAAAAAGGGGTGGTTGCATAGATATGAAGGAGAGAAAGAAAGGGGCCCGCTTTTATTTATTTTATTATGTTACGCGTTTAATTATATTTTTTTTTTTTTTTGCCACGTAAATTATTAAGGTGGAATAAAATTCACTCACAGTATGTTTAGAAGGGTAAAAAATCACCCGTTTAATTTAGGTGTTCAAATTTATTTTCTGAATAAATTTAATGAGGTCTTTATGTATTTTGTTAATTTTTAATAAGAATAATATATTTCAAAAAATATTAGCTTGACTTTTTCTCAAAAAATAAAATAAAATAGACAATGACCAAAATGTGGTGGCGTAGAGTGCAGTTGGAACCCCTGTAGTTTGAGATTGAAAGACAATTGATTGATTGATTTGATAAAGCAATTGAGTTGGATGGGCACAATGGCACGTAATACAATTTTTATTTTTATTTTTCTAAACCCCTGCTGAATTAGGTAAATTTATCGTGATTTCACACTTCACCTCCAGCGTGATTCGAACTAAGGACCTCACGTAATACTAAGTTTAAATTCAAGATATATATTGCAGTCCAAATTATAGCTTCTTACCTACTAGCCTACCACTACCGCAAAAAAGGTAAAAACAAAGTATTGGAGTTGCCAAACAGGGTTCTAAGATATTAAGCTCCCGTTTAGTCATAAATTTTGGTAAATTTTTTTCAAATTTTTTTTGAAAGCGTTTTCTGTTCACATATTATGATCAATTTTTGAAAAAAATTAAAATATTTTTTCAAGTTCCCAAAATTTGATTTAGGGTAGTTTTTGGGAGAAATTTTTCTTCCGCTCATAAAATTTCAAAATGAAATTCAAATAAAATACATATCAAAGCATAACTTCAACTTTCTAAAATTATTTATAAAAATAACTTTAAAGTCTATTTTTTCAAGCTTTAAACAAATCTATGTCCAAACGCTAGTTAAAAATAAGAGCAAGAATTAACGAGATTAGTGTTCTAAAAAAAAACATTCGAGTTAAAAAAATATGAGAATTTAAAATTCAAGACGTTAGAAAGTGCAAAATTAATGGGTGCAATTGCCATTGTTAGTATTGGAAACGTTCCCCCTTAATTCTACCGCGCAAAATTCATCATTCAAAAAACAAATATTTAATTATACCATTTTGGAAAAAAGGAAGCAGAGGTCTGAGTAATTTGATAACCAACCTTTTTCCTTTTTTTGTTAAAAGGAATTAACTTTATCTTATCTAATGTGATATTATTTAACTAAATACGAAATTTAAGAGAAAAAATAACATTTAATACTTGTAATTTTAAACATGTCATGACATTTCTATGGATATAAAAGCATGTCATTAAGGATAAAATTGAAAGTTAAAATTTATTTTCTTTCAAATATAAAAACGCTTTTTTCTTTTTAAAACAAATTGAAGAAAAAAAATGCTACACAAAATGAAACAGGGAGTAATATTTACATCACTTGCACTACCAATTGGTTACTAGCATACAGTGAAGAGAAAAAATACCAGTATTGGTATTAAGACTGGCTAATGGTCCGGTTCTAACCGGACCGGACCGGTTCGGGGCCGGAAACCGGCCCGGACCGGTCCGGACCGGTTAGAACCGGACCAAATACACGAGGGGGGGTTGGGGTCCGGTCACGAAACGGCTCAGGGATTTAAAACCGGACGAACCGGTACTGTTTGGGGCCCGGACCGGCCGGACCGGACCGGAACCGGACCGGACCGGACCGGAAATTCTGCCAGCCTCTTCCTCTTTAAATTATAGCCGTTGCCAACGGCTATATTGATGAAATAGCCGTTGGGCAACGGCCAAAAACGGCTCTTTGCACCCCATAACCCCTCCATAACCCCCCTAACTATTTTTTCTTATAAATACCCTATTATTTCATCATATTATTCACAAAAATCATCAAACTCTCTCTAATTCTCTCAAAATCATCTACAATATTGTTATTTTGTTACATTGGCTACTTGTGTAAAGTTTAACTTCTACAATTTTGGCTATTATTTATCAAGTGTTACTTGGAGTTGCTAAATTGCTATCAATTGAAGCTTCAAG
>MCJB01050832.1:70196-96568 GCA_002018475.1 Nicotiana obtusifolia | reverse complement strand
TGACAGACGGAGTTCCTCCACCACAGTAGGCTATCAGTTCAGCGGACATAGCAAGGTTCATCTTCCGGACCTGCTATACTTGGGTATGTTTTGATGTATAGATGTTTTTGGGCATGTCGGGGTCCTGTTCCGACTAAGTATTTTTTTATACATTCCATAGAGGCTCATTAGACAAGTTGTCAGTGTGTGTAAACAGGAGTTGGGCTATGTGTAATTATGTCGCCTAGTTGGCATCATATGTATTGTGTGTATGGTTTTGTATATAGCCCAGTGGGTTATGTTGTGGTGAATGTATGTTTATATTATGGTATATTGCTGCGACAGGTAATGTCATTATAGTCGACAGGTATAATGTCGTTATTGCCGTGTTGGCAAGTATGTGCACCTTACGAATAATAAGGGTAGTCATGTACAGGGTTCGCCGGTACTCTGCAAGCAGGGTTCGGTGCCCGGTCGCGGGCCCCCGAGGTTGGGTCGCGACAGTTTCTTATCCTGATGCTTCTGTTATTGCTCATATATTATGTTTTCCTATCTTACATACTTAGTACATTATCCGTACTGACGTCCTTTTTCTATGGACGCTACATATCATGCTGCAGGTCCTGATAGACTAATAGACGGAGTTCCCCCACCGCAGTAGGCTACCCAGTTCAGCTGATATTGGCAAGATTCATCCTCCGGACTTGCCATAGCATTGGTATGCATTTTGTATAGGCATTGTGGGCATGTCGGGGCCCTGTTCTGACCTAGGTTGTATTATGTATGTTCTTATAGAGGCTCATAGACAATGTTAGTATATGTATAGACAAGTGTTGGTTCGATTCATGTACAGTTGTATGGCCTCGTCGGCAAATGTATTTGGTTATATAGTTTTGCATTGTAGCCTTGTTGGCACATTATGTATATAAGTACGTTTATGTCATGGTACGATGTTTCAGTCCATTATGATGTTGTTCGAAACTGCATGCGTATGACAGGCTTTATAGATAACAAAGAAAGTAAGATAGCAGATATGAAGGGTACACCGGCACTCTACAAGCAGGGTCCGGTGCCATGTCGCGGCCCTCCGGTCGGGTCGTGACAAGAATTGGTATCAGAGCAAGGTCGCGTCCTAGGTATTATCTATGAGCCGTGTCTAGTAGAGTCTTGATTATGGGTGTTTAGTGCGCCACATTTTATAATCAGGAGGCTACCTGACATTTAGGAAATGTTACCTTCTTTCAAAATCTAGATCGTGCGTAGAGCTAAGTTGTAAGTATTCATTTCTAACATTCGTCTTGTTTTCCCTACAGCGATGACTTTGAATAGAAAGCGAACGAGTAATAGATGACTTGATACAGAAGCGGGCGAGGGTACCAGTCAGGTGCTCCAAGATAGAGGAGGCCAAAGTGAGCCTTGAAGTGAAATGCCTTCTCGGACCTCATCTACTCCTCCTTCTCCAGAGGATATCAGGAGCCACTCAGCATCTCCAGTCCCTTCTTCTGGTACTACAGACCAGGACTTGAGGACCGCAGTACAGTTGTTGACTACCCTGGTAGCTTCTCAGGCTTAGAGGGTGGTACTGAAAGACCGGTTAGTGCGAGAGTTCGTGACTTCATTAATTTGGATCCTCCAGTGTTCACCAGGTCTGATGCTAAGGAGGACCCATAGGTTTTTATTGACCAGATACACCGCACCCTGCGGGTTATGCATGCCAGTGACATGGAGGCAGTAGAACTGGCTTCTTATCGGTTACGGAACTTAGCAGTCTTCTGGTATGACAGTTGGGAGAGATCCAGGGGTCCGAATGCTCCCCCACCTGTGTGGAATGAATTCTCTGAGGCGTTCCTTCGCCACTACTTGCCAGTTGAGGTACGACGAGCTAAGGCTGATAAATTCTTAAACCTTAAACAAGGTAATATGAATGTACGAGAGTACAATATGCAGTTTGGCTCTCTGGCAAGGTATGCTCCCCACATGGTGGCCGAAATGAGCGACAGGGTTCACTTATTCGTGAACGGATTGGGACTGATTTAATAAATGAATGCACAACGGCCTCCTTGATAGAGGGCATGGATATCTCCCACATTCAGGCCTATGCCCAGACCATAGAGGATCGTAAACGCCAACAAAGGGCGGACAGGGTGCAGGAGAGGAGCCAGCACAAGAGAACAAGATTTGCAGGGCATTCTGCTGACTCTAGAAGTAGTGTAAGGCCCCATTCTTCGAGGAGTTCGGCACCACCTGTATCTAGTGCCCCTCGACAGTTTCAGAGCTCGCGGGCATCAGGCTCGCCCCATCACATGGTTACTAGTCAGATGCGATCCCCAATGCCTCATTGTGAGCAATGCGGCAGGACCCACTTTGGACCGTGCCGTCGAGGTTCGGATATATGCTATTCTTGCGGACATCCTGGCCACATGATGCGGGACTGTCCTTAGAGAAGGGATGATGGTATGGCTCAGCAAACTGGATCTGTGGCTAGTTCTTCCTTATCAATTCGACCTCCAGCACGGGGTCCCCAGCAGCCAGCAGGTCGTGGCAGAGGTAGCGGTACAGTACCGAGCTCCAGTGGTGTTCAAAACTGAATATATGCTCTAGCAGGTCGACAGGATCTTGAGTCATCTTCGGATGTTGTCACAGGTATATTATCAGTGCTTTCTCATGATGCATATGCATTGATTGATCCCGGGTCCACGTTATCTTATGTTACATCCCTTGTGGCTGATAAGTTTGATATCGTACCTGAATCAATAAGCAAACCCTTTGCGGTATCTACTCCAATAGGAGATTCTGTGATTGCTAGAAGAGTATATAGAGGTTGCACTGTGACGATTGGTATCGTCAAACCTCGGCAGATCTAATTGAGTTAAAAATGGTAGATTTTGATGTAATAATGGGAATGGATTGGTTGGCATCGTGATATGCAAGTGTTGATTGTCATGCGAAGATGGTTAGTTTTCAATTTCCGGGTGAACCCATCCTTGAATGGAAGGGAGACATTGCTACGCCGAAAGGTAGGTTTATTTCCTACCTTAAGGCAAGAAAGATGATCTCCAAAGGCTATATCTACCATCTTGTTCGCGTTATGGACGCGGAGGAAAAGTCGCCTATTCTACAATCAATTCCTGTAGTAAATGAATTACCGGATGTCTTTCCAGATGAACTTCCAGGTCTTCCTCCTGAAAGGGAGATTGAGTTTGGCATCGATGTGTTGCCTTATACTCACCCAATCCCTCCATACAGAATGGCCCAAGCAGAATTGCAAGAGAAGAATGTACAGTTGAAGGACTTGCTGGTTAAAGGCTTCATTAGGCCTAGCACTTCACCTTGGGGTGCACCAGTCTTGTTCGTGCGAAAGAAAGATGGATCGTTAAGGATGTGTATCGATTATCGTCAGTTGAATAAGGTCGCCATAAAGAACAAATATCCACTTCCAAGAATTGATGACCGGTTTGACCAACTCCAGGGAGCCAAATATTTCTCCAAAATTGACCTACGTTCAGGATATTTTCAGTTGAGAGTCAAGGAGAAAGATATTCCAAAAATACCCTTCCGAATGAGATATAGGCATTTTGAGTTCCTAGTAATGTCGTTTGGGCTAACAAATGCCCCGGATGCTTTTATGGATCTCATGAACACTGTATTCAGGCCTTATCTTGATGTGTTCGTGGTGGTATCCATTGATGATATCTTAGTGTATTCCCGTTCAGATGCAGAACATATGGGTCACTTGCGGATAGTATTGCAGACCCTTCGGGATCACCGGTTATATGCTAAGCTCTCCAAATGTGAGTTTTGGCTGAACTCAGTAGCCTTCTTAGGCCATGTGAATCTGATGAGGGTATTAGTGTTGATACTCAAAAGATCGACGCAGTCAAGAATTGGCCGAGACCTACAACGCCATCAGAAGTCCGTAGCTTCTTGGGGTTAGCAGGATACTACAGGCGATTTGTAGAAGGCTTTTCTTCTATATCAGCACCATTAACTAAGCTGACCCAGAAAGCCACCAAATTCCAAATGGTCGGATGTTTGTGAGCAGAGTTTTCAGGAACTGAAAGATCGATTGACATCCGCTCCAGTTCTTACTCTTCCCGAAGGAACTGAAGGTTATGTGGCGTATTGTGATGCTTCTGGCATAGCTTTGGGATGTGTATTGATGCAGCATGGGAAGGTGATTGCTTATGCTTCGAGACAATTGAAGAAGCATGAAAAGAATTATCCGACCCATGATTTGGAATTGGCTGCAGTAATATACGCTTTGAAGACATGGCGACACTATCTATATGGTGTACATGTCGACATCTACACACACCATAAAAGTTTGCAATACATCTTCAGTCAGAAAGAGTTAAATTTGAGATAACGACGTTGGCTCGAATTGCTGAAGGACTACGACGTTGAAATATTGTATCATCCGGGCAAAGCCAATGTTGTGGCAGATGCCCTTAGTCGTAAGTCGATGGGAAGTTTAGTGCACATTAAAACAGGTAAGCGGAGTTTAACTGAAGAGCTTCATCAGCTAGCTAACATGAGAGTCAGACTGTTAGACTCCGAGGATGGAGGTGTTGTTGTACATAATACATCAGAATCATCTCTCGTAGCCGAAGTGAAGGCATGACAATACGAATCCCACCTTGTTGCGATTAAGAGAGGGCATTCAGCAAGGTAAAATTTCAGCTTTTGAGATCGCAGGAGATGGAACACTGAGGTGCCAAGGCCGATTATGTGTGCCTAATGTAACAGGGTTGCGAGAGAAAGTTATGAGGGAAATTCATAAATCCCGATATTCTATCCATCATGGCTTAACAAAGATGTATCATGATGTCAAAGAGCAGTATTGGTGGATGGTATGAAGAGGTCTATTGCAGAATTTGTAGCCCAGTGCCCCAATTGCCAACAGGTAAAAATAGAACATCAGAAACTTGGTGGATTGCTTCAGGATATAGAGATCCCAACCTGGAAATGGGAGGTAATTAACATGGACTTCATTGTTGGGATTGAGAAAATGAAGGTAATACAGGAACGATTGAAGATAGCACAAAGTAGGCAAAAGTCCTATTCTGATGTCCGACGTCGTAATCTAGAGTTTGAAGCTGGTGATTGGGTATTCCTGAGAGTCTCGCCAATGAAGGGTGTCATGCGCTTCGGAAAGAAAGTTAAACTGAGCCCGAGGTACATCGGTCCGTACAAAATCCTTCGACGAATTGGACATGTTGCCTATGAGTTAGAACTACCATCTGAAATGGAATTTATCCATCCAGTATTCCATGTGTCCATGTTGAGGAAATGTATCAGAGATCCTTCTCGGGTCGTCCCCATCCAAGACATACAGATTACAGAGGATCTAACAGACGAAGAGATACCTATGGCTATATTAGACTGAAAAATCTGTAAGTTAAGGACAAAGGATGTAGCTTCTGTTAAGTGTTATGGAGGAACAGGAACGTGGAAGAAATGACATGGGAAGCAGAGGAAGAGATGAAGTCTAGATACCCGTACTTGTTCCGCAATGTAGATAATGATGAAGCCAAAGGAACACAGAGTGCATCGAAAGGAGAAGCGTCCGTACGAGGTAAATAGGAACTTGAGATACTCTTCATTATTACCTTTCATTTAATGCTGAGAAGGTACTTGTTCCCGTAGATCCTTACATTTGGGACGAATGTTCCTAAGGGGGGGAGAGTGTTACAACCCGTAAAATCGTACGTTAGAATATGCCGTGAGATAGTTTGCATATAAGAGCCTAAGAACCCGGAAAATAGTTCACAAGTTAAGAAAAAGAGCAAAGGTGTCGCATAGTTAGATATGCCACCGCAAAGCACAAATGCGGACTGCATATCCAACACCAAGATCGCAAACTGAGGCAGATCTCTGGGCAGAATTTGTGTCAAAAATGCGGCTAGTATATGAACCGCATAACGCAAATGCGGACCGCAAATGTGACATCTTCCATCGCAGAATGAAACAGAGTTCTGGGCTAAATCCGCGTCAGAAATGCGACCAGAATGCGGTCGCATTGTTGAAAATGCGAACCGCAAATCTGACCCTTCTGCGTCGCATAGTGAGACAGATTTTTGGGTTGAGATTTGCGACCAGAATGCGAACCGCATGTCCTGTTTGCGGCAGATATGCGATCGCAAACCTGAAATTGTCAGACACGTGTGTCACTTATTGACAGACCTATAAAAAGGGGTCCAACCCAGTTCTTTCTCCATTTTTCTGAACTTAAACATAGTAGAAGGCCCCCAACGACCCCTCTCAAAGTCCCACACGAACGCTAACCAATTTCTTCCTCTTCCAAGCCCTAAATTGAAGAAAGAATCACGAAATTGAAGAACTAAAGAGAAACCCTAGCTGAGTTTCCTTCTTTTGCAAACCCAAATTAAGGGCAAGACTTAGAAATTAAGAAATCAAGGAAAAAGGCTAGATAATCCACATGCAAGTTAAGTTATTACTCTCTTTCATGCAATTTTCCCTTGGGCATTCATGATATGTTGTTTCATGCATGAAAGGATTCATGAGAGGATGATTGGAAACCATGAAATCAAGATAAATACTGCTAAACGGAATGGATCATGGTTATTATGGGTTGTAAATGAATTGCATGTGTTATAACTATGTTTGATAAGATTTAGAGGAGGAAGGGTGTGAAGAAGCACCATACAAAATTAGGGGTTTTCGATTAATGATAAGCTATGACGCTTAGCAAGTAACGGTAGATTGTCCTTTATTTGTAGACTAAGGAATCGTAGCCATTGCGTAGCTTGAGAACTGGTGCAGTATATACCAGGTATGTAAGACTATACCGTTCTTTCTTTTGCACGACTCCTGTTGACTACAATGCAATGAACGAGCTCCAAAAGAATACTCTATTCTTAGAAGTTAGGGTTGCTTATATTGTTTCCCTCTATGGAAGGATTGCTCTTGTTCTTATGAAATCAATGTTGTTGGTATTTCTTGAGTCTTATAAGGTTCATGTTAAAAAGATATTCTTAATTACGTGTAAAAAGGGGATACCAATCGTATGTCACTAAAAAGGGTCTGGAACATATTTTCATAAGTGAGCATNCTTTGAAGCAGTGGTAAGAGAGAATTGGCAAGCAAACTTTCATGGCGACCCTTTCATACTCTTCAACTACAAGCTCAAAAAACTGAAAAAGCACTATCACTTTGGAGCAAAGCAACATATGGGGACATTTTTCAAAACATAGCAAGCATGGAAGAAGTAGTCTTAGTACATGAAAAATATTTTGAAGAAAGGCCAACTGCACAAAACAGAGAAAGACTACAAAAGGTACAAGAACAGATGATCAGACACTTAGCTGTAGAAGAGCAATTTTGGAAACAAAAGGCAGGAATGGCATGGTCCAAAGATGGTGACAGAAACACCAAATTTTTCCATGCTCAAGTGAATGGCAGAAGAAAAAGACTCCAATTAAGTAGAATCCAAAACAGTGCTGGCATCTGGATTGAGGAGGAGGAACAAATTGTGGAAGAAGCCATCAATTTCTACAAAGATCAATTCTCAGAAAGAACAATTCCCTCTGATTTCAGAATCTTGGACAACATACAGCAAGTGATAGATATGCAATAGAATGCAGAACTGACAAAAGTACCAACAAAGGAAGAAATCAAGCATGCTATTTTTAGCTTGAATGGTGAAATTGCAGGGGGACCAGATGGATTCACAGGTTCCTTCTACCAAACTTGCTGTGAAATCATTGGAGACGACATACATAATATGGTCGCAGCCTTCTTCTCAGGAAGACAATTACCAAAATGTGTAACACACACAAATTTGGTCGTTCTCCCCAAGAAGAAAGAGATAGTGACATTTTCTGACATGAGGCCCATAAGTCTTAGCAACTTCATCAACAAAATCTTCTTGAGAGTTATATATGAAAGGATTATTGCAACACTACCTTCTCTCATCTCCCAAGAACAAGCAGGATTTGTAAAGGGCAGAACAATAGTAGAAAATGTTCTTCTAGCACAGGAAATCATTACAGACATCGGGCTAAGAACAAGAGCATGGCCAAATGTAGTCATCAAGCTAGACATGACCAAAGCATTCGATCGACTATCCTGGCTATTCATGACAAAAGTGCTAAGAAAAATGGGTTTCTGTGAAGCTTTCATTGGCCTGATCTTCGACATTATGGGTAATAATTGGTACTCAATCCTTATCAATGGTCAACCACATGGGTTCTTCAAATCGACAAGAGGTGTCAAGCAAGGTGATCCATTATCACCTACTCTGTTCATCCTGGCTGCTGAAGCCCTTTCGAGGGGATTGAATGCACTACATCAAAATCTCTACTTCTGTGGCTTTGGAATGCCCAAATGGAGCCCAAATATCAATCACCTGTCTTATGCAGATGATATGATCATCTTCTCATCTTCTGATGCCACCTCCCTACAACTGATAATGGAGGTCCTATATGCATATGAAGCAGCATCAGGTCAGCTAATCAACAAAGGCAAATCTGCTATATATATGCATCACTCGGCCTACATAGAGGTAACTTCAAAAGTAGAAAGAATTACAGGCATTGGAAGGCTGGACTTTCCATTCACTTACCTAGGCTGCCCTATCTTCTACTCCAGAAGAAGGATCATTTACTACCAGGACATAGTCAACAAGGTACAAGATAGATTACAATCTTGGAAAGGCAAATTACTCTCAATTGGAGGTAGAGCTATACTGATAAAACATGTACTTCAAAGCATGCCGGTACATCTACTATCAGCTGTAAATCCTTCAAAGCAGGTAATCAACAACCTTCACAAGCTCTTTGCACAATTCTTCTGGAGTAGCATAGTGGGAGGCAACAACAGACACTGGTCTTCATGGAATAATTTATGCATTCCTTGCGAGGAGGGGGGAGCAGGCTTTAGATCTTTGCATGATATGTCCAAAGCTCTCTTCTGTAAATTGTGGTGGAATTTCAGAACCAAGCCCAGCCTCTGGAGTGCATACATGAGAAATACCGCAAAAAAACTCAACGCAGTAATTGTTCCATGGAAAAGAGGATAACAAACATGGAAGAAAATGCTAGAATGCAGAGAGATCATAGAACACCAAATCAGCTGGCATATCAAAATGGGATCCTCACTCTTCTGGTATGACAGCTGGACTGGACTGGGAGCACTTTACTTCATAGTACCAGCAAACTTCCTGTTACAACCCGTAAAATCGTACGTTAGAATATGCCGTGAGATAGTTCGCATATAACAGCCTAAGAACCCGGAAAATAGTTCACAAGTTTAGAAAAAGAGCAAAGGTGTCGCATAGTTAGATATGCCACCGCAAAGCACAAATGCAGAACGCATATCCAACACCAAGATCGCAAACTGAGGCAGATCTTTGGGCAGAATTTGTGTCAAAAATGCGGCTAGTATACGAACCGCATAACGCAAATGCGGACCGCAAATGTGACATCTTCCATCGCAGAATGGAACAGAGTTCTGGGCTGAATCCGCGTCAGAAATGCGACCAAAATGCGGTCGCATTGTTGAAAATGCGAACCGCAAATCTGACCCTTCTGCGTCGCATAGTGAGACAGATTTCTGGGTTGAGATATGCGACTAGAATGCGAACCGCATGTCCTGTTTGCGGCAGATATGCGATCGCAAACCTGAAATTGTCAGACACGTGTGTCACTTATTGACAGACCTATAAAAAGGGGTCCAACCCAGTTCGTCCTCCATTTTTCTGAACTTAAACATAGTAGAAGGCCCCCAACGACCCCTCTCAAAGTCCCACACGAACTCTAACCAATTTCTTCCTCTTCCAAGCCCTAAATTGAAGAATTAAAGAGAAATCCTAGCTGAGTTTCCTTCTTTTGCAAACCCAAATTAAGGGCAAGACTTAGAAATTGAGAAATCAAGGAAAAAGGCTAGATAATCCACATGCAAGGTAAGTTATTACTCCCTTTCATGCAATTTTCCCTTGGGCATTCATGATATGTTGTTTCATGCATGAAAGGATTCATGAGAGGATGATTGGAAACCATGAAATCAAGATAAATACTGCTAAACGGAATGGATCATGGTTATTATGGGTTGTAAATGAATTGCATGTGTTATAACTATGTTTGATAAGATTTAGAGGAGGAAGGGTGTGAAGAAGCACCATACAAAATTAGGGGTTTTCGATTAATGATAAGCTATGACACTTAGCAAGTAACGGTAGATTGTCCTTTATTTGTAGACTAAGGAATCGTAGCCATTGCGTAGCTTGAGAACTGGTGCAGTATATACCAGGTATGTAAGACTATACCGTTCTTTCTTTTGCACGACTCCTGTTGACTACAATGCAATGAACGAGCTCCAAAAGAATACTCTATTCTTAGAAGTTAGGGTTGCTTATATTGTTTCCCTCTATGGAAGGATTGCTCTTGTTCTTATGAAATCAATGTTGTTGGTATTTCTTGAGTCTTATAAGGTTCATGTTAAAAAGATATTCTTAATTACGTGTAAAAAGGGGATAACAATCGTATATCGCTAAAAGGGGTCTGGAACATATTTTCATAATTGAGCATGCAATATATATATATATATATATATATATATATATATATATATATGAATAATCTAATTCTTATGACCGAGCCTAGTGAAATCCGGGTATGTTATGACTGAGGCTAGTGAAGGCCGGGTATGTTATGACCGAGCCTAGTGAAGGCCGGGTATGTTATGACCGAGCCTAATGAAGGCCGGGTATGTTATGACCGAGCCTAATACGGCCGGGTAAGATATGCTATGAGATGATGATAATGATAATGAACATGAATATGATGATGTTATAAAGGTTATGTGGCTCGACGAACATGTCATGGTTAGGTACCCTCAGAGGCGTTCAGATGGCCGGGTAAGATTAAGATATGCTATGAGATGATGATAATGATAATGAACATGAATATGATGATGTTATAAAGGTTATGTGTATATGCATAAGCTCGACGAACATGTCATGCTAGGTACCCTCAGAGGCGTTCAGATGGCACAGGTTATATGTTTCTTATCCTGATGCTTATGTTATTGCTCATATATTATGTTTTCCTGTCTTACATACTTAGTACATTATCCGTACCGACGTCCTTTTTCTATGGACACTGCATATCGTGCGGCAGGTCCTGATAGACTGATAGTCGGAGTTCCCCCACCGCAGTAGGCTACCCAGTTCAGCAGATATTGGCAAGATTCATCCTCCGGACTTGCCATAGCATTGGTACGCATTTTGTATAGGCATTGTGGGCATGTCGGGGCCTTGTTCCGACCTAGGTTGTATTATGTGTGTTCTTGTAAAGGCTCATAGACAATGTCAATATATGTATAGACAAGTGTTGGGTCGGTTCATGTACAGTTGTATGGCCTCGTCGACAAATGTATTTGGTTATATAGTTTTGCATTGTAGCCTTGTTGGCACATTATGTATATAAGTACGTTTATGTCATGGTACGATGTTTCAGTCCATTATGATGCTGTTCGAAACTGCATGCGTATGACAGGCTTTATAGATAATAAAGAAAGTAAGATAGCAGATATGAAGGGTACGCCGGCACTCTGCAAGCAGGGTCCGGTGCCATGTCGCGGCCCTCCGGTCGGGTCGTGACACTTCCCAATTGATGAATCAATTCATAATATGAATGACGTCCTGCAAGATGAAAACTGGAATATGCAACAACTGTCAGAGTCTTTGCCACATGAAGTGGTAGAACATATAGTAACATCAATAAAGCCTCCAAACATGGGTGACACTCTAGACATCCCATACTGGATGCTACAAAATCAAGGAGACTTCACTGTCAAAACTGCTTGGGAATACCTTAGAAGAAGAGAAGAACCAAGAAGAGCATATATGATGATTTGGGTTAAAGGGCTTCCTTCCAAGATTGCCTTCTTCATGTGGAGAGTTTGGAGGGAAAAATTGCCGCTAGATGACCTCATGAAAAGATGGGGTTACCAACTGCCTTCAAGATGTTGGTGTTGCACTGAACCAAAGGAAGAAACCTTGGTGCATCTATTCTTCACTTCCACCACTGCAACCAGGGTATGGAAATACTTTCTACAAAGAGCAAGAATAGCATTCGATGGACTATCCTTCCATCAAGCAATAACAAAATGTTGGACAGCACAAACAGTTCACAGACTCAAAGCAGTGCTTCAGGCAGTTCCTTCTTGGATTGTATGGGAACTATGGAAAAGAAGGAATAGCTGCAAACATGGGGAAGCAGTCTCAGCTGGCAGAGTTATCTATCAAGTCTCCACAGCATTACAAGCACTAGTTAAAACCAGAAAGCTAGGAATCAATGTCCCACACAAATGACAAGATCTCCTACACATGTTGGAAAACTACACCCCAAGACTAAAATTCAATAAATTCATATGGGAATTCCCCATGCAAGGATGGGTAAAAGTCAACACTGATGGAGCATCAAAAGGAAATTCTAGAAGAAGCTCAATAGGATACTGTGTGAGAAATGAAACAGGGGAGCTACTAGATGCACTTGGCATAGAAATCCCAGAAGGAACAAACATAGTAGCAGAAGCAACAGCCATTGCTAAAGCACTAAACTACTGCAGATCACAAGGATTATCTCACATATGGCTACAAACAGATTCAATGCTTTTAAACAACATCATTAATGGCATCTGGAAACCACCCTGGTGCATAACAGATCGAGTGGAAGAGATATTCCAATTAAAATAATCCCTTACACTAATTGTAACAGACACATACAGGGAAGGTAATAAACTAGCTGATCATCTAGCAAACTATTCTCTAGAACTTGGAAGAATTGAATGCTACCATTTCTGCCAATTAGACTCACAGGGCAGAAGAATACTGAATGCAGATAAAACACAATGCCCATACATAAGAGTAAAGATAGCAAGATAATTAGCAGCACACAGTGTAACAAAGATTTCAGGAAAGAACAGAAAGGGATGGGATCCTGGCGTCACATTAGGAAAAGTCATAGCTGTCTTTTATGTGCAGGCTGGAAGAAGAACAGGCTGGAATCACCCCTTTATTTTCATGAAATGACTGTTTTAGTTTTGCAGGAGGACTGGATTGCAGGGATAACAGAAGGAATGCTCCCTTCACAGAGCATAATCTTAGCATCAAACAAGAACCTATCCACCACAAGCTCACAGGATATTCAACTGCAGCAACTTCACTCTTTTTCCATAACTTCTTGGCTAGTTTGGCAGGGATATTGTAGAAGCATTGACAGTAAAATACAGCAATCTGAGCAGCCAATTGAGATCAGCAGCACCAGTGACTGGATTGCAGGGATAATAGAAGGAATGCTCCCTTCACAGAGCATAATCTTAGCATCAAACAAGGACCAGTCCATCACAAGCTCAGAGGAAATTCAACTGCAGCAACTTCACTCTTTCTCCATAACTTCTTGGCTAGTTTTGTAGGGATATTGCAGAAGCATTGATAGTAAAAGACAGCAATCTGAGCAGCCAATTGACATCAGCAGCACCAGTGACAACAGTAGGTTTTCCAGTGAGATCAGCAGCACCAGTGAAAGACAAAGGATAGAACTCAAGTAGCAGTTAATCTGTTTCAGCAATAACAGTCATGCCACCAACAATGATACTAGCACTAATCATGTTATGGCAAAATTTTCACAACTGCAGTAAAGGCTAAAGGAGATACAAACACAGCAGAGATGTTTTTTCCAGCAGAAATCAGAAAGGCAGAAAACATCAAGGCCAACAGAAGGACCAGCTGCAGTTTCCATAACTTTTCTGCTAGTTTTGCAGGGATATTGTAGAAACACAGACAGTAAAAGGCAGCTATCTGAGCAGCTAATTGAGAACAACAATACCAGTGACAATAGTAGTGTTTCCACTGAGAGTAGCAGCACTAGTGACAGACAAAGATCAGAACTCAAGCAGCAGTTATCTTGCTTCAGCAACAGCAGTCATGCCACCAACATTGATATTAGCATTGATCAGGATATGGGCCATATTCCCACAAATGTAGCAAATTCTAAAGGGGATACAATCACAGTAGAGGTGCAATTTCCAGCAGAATCAGGAAGGCAGAAAACATCAAGGCCAAAAAAAGGAACAACATCAGTACCAATAGGTCGTAGCACAACCAGCAGCAAGATCCTCAAGATCCTCACTAACAACATCAGGGATAACCATCACATGAAAGTAGGAAAAAGGAAACATCTGTCACGACCCAGGCCGGAGGGCCGCGACGGGCACCCGGACCCTACTCGCCGAGTGCCGACGTACCTTTCATCAAACCTCTCTTATTATCTATAAGGACCGACGAGACTAGTATAAATAGCAAACAATAATCATAATCAGCCCCGACATACCCAAACTGCTTATGAAAAAATGCATACCAAGACCATGGCAAGTCCGAAGGAGGGATCTCGCCAATATCCGCAGAACTGGGCAGCCTACTGTGGTGGGGGAGCCTCGTCTATGTGTCTGTCCGGACCTGCAGCACGACATGCAACATCCACAGATAAAAGGACGTCAGTACGGATAAAGTACTGAGTATGTAAGACAGGAAAACATTATATAAGAACAGTAATATGCGTTGGGATAAGGAACATACAACCTGTACCATCTGAGTGCCTCTGAGGGCGACTAACCATGAAATGCCTGATGTGCATGTGCATATGCATGTATCCTTTTTAAAATCATATATATATATATATATATGTATGTATATACGCCTCTGTGGGCCTCATCATCATCATACCCAACTGATCAGTGGTTGCACAATAGGTGTCGTACCCGGCCGACTATAGCGTGGCTCGGTAGAGTAAAATAGCTGTCGACTATAGCGTGACTAAATAGAGTAAAACATATACATATGTATAGTTGCACGATAGGTGCCATACCTGACCGACTATAGCGCGGCTCGGTAGAGTAAAATAGATAATGCATGCTGGACTCATAGGAATCACACTTTCTGAACCTTTCAAAATGATGTAAGGTCGAAGAAACAACACACATCAATCCTCTCATAAGAGGGGAAACAATATAAGCACTCCTAGCTTCTAAGAGTAGAGCATCTTCGGGGGCTCGTTCATTGCATTATGTATAATCAGAGTCGTGCAAAAGAAAGAAAGGGACGGTCTCACATACCTGGTATATACTGCACCAACTTAAGCCATGCAACTGTCATAACTCCTTAGTCTACAATGAAAGAACGATTCTATTGTTACCCTTTAAGCGTTATAACTATTATTAACCACACCTTAAATTTATATGGTGTTTCTCTACACCTTTCTTCCTCCAAAACTCCAGTAAAATAGTAGTAAAACATGCAGCCCAACAGCAAGCCAAAGCAAACCACACCCAGTCCACTACCAGTAAATAACTTGAACCCACGGCTTCCGATCACCATCCCGTGAGTTCTTACATGCATAGAACAAATTTCCAAGAATTTCCAAGAGAAAGGATGTATGAAGGAGAGTAGTAACTTACCTCGCCTGTTGGATAACTCAGCCCTCTTCCTTGGTTCTTCAACCTCTAGGTTTTACTCCCAATTAGGGCTTGAAGGAGAGGGAAAATCGGTTAGGGCCTTTCCTTAGTTCTTCAATCTCTAGATTTCTTTCCCCAATTAGAACTTGAAAGAGAGGGAAATTGATTAGGGATTTGAGAAGGGTTGCAGGGGCTCTCTTTCGTTTTTAAGGTTTGAAATAAGGGTGAAGTAATTGGGTTTATACTCCTTTTAAAGGTCCTCTCCTGACCGACTTTGTAACTTATATTTTTGTCCTTTAATTTGGCAAATAAGTGACGCACATGTCTGACGCCTACACGTCTGCGACCGTATTTACGTCGCATAACCAACGCGCGGTTCGCATTTTGGACACGAACCGTAGCCCAGAAATCTGTCTCATTCTGCGATACAGGATGTCTGATTTGCGGTTCGCATTGTAGAAATGCGATCGCATATTAGACCGCATTTTTGACGTAGATTACTGCCCAGAAATCTGTTTCAGTCTGCGATACATTAAGTACGATATGCGGTCCGCATTTTAGAAATGCGACCGCATTTATGACCGCATTTCTGGCACTGATCTTTGTCTAGAAATCTGCCTTGGTCTGCGTTTTTAGTGTTAGATATGCGGTCCGCATTTTAGAAATGCGACCGCATATGGGACCGCATATTTGACGTTGGTCTTAGCCCAAGATTCTGTCTTGGTCCGCGATCTCAGCGTGAGAAAATACGGCTCGTTTGTGGGTTTTGCGGTAGCATACCAGCTTCGCGACGCCTTTTACTCTTTTCTTGACTTTTTGAACTCTTTTCCAGTTCTTAGGCCCTTATATGTGAACTATCTTACGGCGTAATCTAACGTACGCAATTATGGGTTGTAACAACATCTCAAGCTTTCAACACAACCAAGCATACATGTACCAACCATACCTGTACATCATGTTCCTATACCCACAATACTCTTCACTGGAACACCACAATTCAGAACTTTCACAAACACAAGCATCCCAACCATACCTGTACCAGAAGCAAAAACATGATCAATAGAAGCATCAGAAGAAACAATAGCAGCATATCCAGTTAACCTCCAGTCCAGCAGAAATTCATAGCAACACAGATGCATTCCTTTAACCACCATAGCAGATACAACAGCAGCAGAAACTTCAGGGACACCAGTGGTAATATCAGCAATACTCTCAAGGCCAAAATTTCAATTGGCCAAAGTAGCAGAAGCAACATTACAGGCAGCATCCCATGCACATCAGCCATACTAATTAGCAGCAACAACAACAGTTTGAATCAAGACAACAGCAACACAAATAAACCACATCATTAAAGGAAACAAGCACCAACATATACCACAAGTAGGAATGCCAACAACAACAATCAAAGCAGACTCAACAACAGATTCAGCAATTTCAGCAGTCTCAGAATCAGAATCATTCACTGGGCTACCCTATTCCAACTCCATCATACAGGTAGCAACAATATCAACAGGAACAACAACTGCACCATAAACAGCAGCAATGCCAAAGTCAACACCAACATGAATGACCCAAAACACAACAGGCACACATATATCATAGTAGCAGCTCCAAAACTAATAGTCACAAACAACCACAACCAACAGCTCCACCAACACAACTATGCAGCCTCAAGACACACATGGATGGATATCTTTAACTTGGCTTTCCCCGCATCAGGAGTCAAAGCAAAATTGAAGATAACTCGCGCTCTTTTGCTATTTTTTTTTACAAAACTCTGATAGCATTGATTTCTGTCAGAGGTACATAGGGAGGACCAAATCTCACAACCATTTGGTCACAATAGGAACATATGTTCTTTTTAGTATAGCGGACCTAGGAAAATCTATACATACGATTGTCTATTACAAAATGGGCAATCGTCATATTATAATAGGTCTAACCTCTTACTATTACCTAGGTACTTATAGTCAATACTTTAAGATGACCATAAGTACATGTACTTTCTTTTGGGAGGTAAGGTCCATGTCCCCCTCCACTGTTGTACTCTGTTTTTAATTAATAAAAACCTTATCTAATTAAAAAAAAAAGAGATGAGGGTGGGCAATATTCCAACCATTCTTTCATGTATAGTCTCTTAAGAAGATTTTATTGATGAAGTTGCTAAGGCTTATGGGCCTCATGTTAGAAAATGTTACCACCTCTTTCTTCTTGGGAAGTAGTACCAAATTAGTGTGGTACACATTTTGGTAGTTGACTTCCTGCAAAGAATGCTTTGACCATGTTGTGAATGTCTGCACCAATGATTTCCCAGCAGGTATGGTAGAAAGAGCCTGTGAATCCATCTGGTCCCCATGAACTTTCACCATTCAAGCAGAGAACAACATGTTAGTCTTCTTCTATTGTAGGTGGCTTGATTAGTTCTGTGTTTTTTTCCCTATCTATGAGGGACTGGATATTGTCCAGGATTCTGAAATCAGATGGGATTGTGTTTTCTATGAATTGATCTTTATAGAAATTGATGGCTTCTTCTGCTATCTGTTCTTTTTCTTCAATCCAGGTACCAGTATTGTGTTGTATCCTTCTTAGTTGGAGTCTTCTTCTTCTTCCATTCACTTGAGCATGAAAAAATTTGGTGTTTCTGTCTCCATCCTTGAACCAAGCCATTCCTAACTTTTGTTTCCAGAATTGCTCTTCTATTGCCAAGTGTCTGATCATCTGTGCCTGAACTCTTTGCAATCTTTCCCTATTCTGTTTAGTTGACCTATCTTCGAATTGCTTTTCATGTACCAAAACCACTTCTTCCATGCTTGCTATGTTTCTAAATATGTCCCCATATCTTGCTTTGCTCCAAAGTGACAAAGCTTTTTTCAGCTTTTTGAGTTTGTAATTGAAGAGTATGAAGGGGTCACCATTGAAATCTGCTTGCCAACTTTCTCTTACAATTGCTTTGAAAGTGTCATGTTTAGTCCAGAAGTTGAGGAACTTGAAACGCTTCTTGATTGACCTTGCTTCCATGTCACACTTTAAAAGGAGAGGGCTATGATCTAAGCCAATCTTGGGTAAGTGAGTGACCTCTAGCCTTGGGAAAGTTTGTTGAAATTCTGCATTGGCTAAGCATCTGTCTAATCTCTTAAAAATGCAGTCCTCATCTGCTCTGCCATTCCACCATGTATATATGCTGCCTTTGAATCCCAAGTCAGTTAAGCTATAGGTGTTGATGTAGTGTATGAAGTCATCTACCTCATTGAATAGCACTGGCAGTCCTCCAAATTTTTCTTCTTGATCACAGATCACATTGAAATCTCCTCCTACCATCCATGGAATTGTATGCCTTGAGCCAGATCATATAGTGAATCCCACAATTCTATCCTCTTTGTTGCATTACACTTAGCAACAACCAGTGTGAGTATGAGTTCCATCTGTGTTTCAGTGTGGAGAAGCTTCAAAGTGAGTTGCTGTACCATGTCATTTAGGATTGTGATCTCATATACATTATCAATGAATGCCAAGATTTTGTTGGAGACATTAGCCACTACTTGAGTAAAGTCAATTCTTCTTCTATACGTATCCAACTTTCTTGCTTGTTGCATTGGTTCCATGATGCCAATAAATTCAAAATGATGTTTCTTATGTAATGTGATTAGTCTTTCAAAAGGTTGCATTGTGTTGACTGATCAATGATTGCATTCATTATTGATTGTTGGGGTGTATTAGAGCTCTTCTTGTTTGAACCCCTGCTGCAAAGGTGTTGCTGTTGTCTTTGCTTTGCTTCTTCTTGCCTTTGATTGCTGATTTCACTTTGGCTATTTGAGTTGGTGAGAGGTCTCCTTGTTTGGCTACAGTGAAGAAGTTCTAAGCAGTGGTTTCATCATCTAGGTCTTTGCTAGGATGCTCCTTATGCTTTTCCTCATTTCTTGTTACTGCTGCAATGTTAGAGTTTTTTGGTCTAATGATTGCTTGTAGTTGTGCTACTATTGTTCCTTTCTTTGTTGCTGATCCAGGATCTAAGTTACCCTTTTGTGTTGAGTCTTCTTTTTGTTGAGGTTCAGGAATGGCTTGGTCTTGACATATGTTTGTCAGTAGCTTCAGTTGGTTGTTTTCTTGTTTGTTGTTGTTTTTCCTCATTGCGGCATTGCTGTTGTCAGCTTCCTTTTCACCTTGAGCATCCTCCTTAGGTGCTCCCATTGTTCCTCTTCTTCACTATGCATTTCTTCTGGTATTTCACCTTCTTCTGAGTCTTCTTCCATTTGATCTGCCCATAGTGTCCCAGAGTTTCTTTGTGACTTTTCTTGCTGCTTTTCTGATTCTGTTTCTACTGGATTCTTATCTGTTGTTTTGGCTATTGCTTTCTCAACTAGGGTGTCCTGTGATGGGGTTTCTTGTTGAGGGGTGTTGCTGGTGATCTTGTTGGTGTTGAAGTTTTTCTGCACCCACTGGGAAGTGGATTCCTTTGTGATTGCTTTCCTTGTTTCTGTGTGGAAGTGTGTTCCTTCAGCTACTGCTTCTTCTATGTTGCCTGCAGTTGTATGCTTGTTGGCTTTGTTTTTCAAGATTGTATTGCTGATAAGTGAGTTGTATCTGCTGCAGAGCATGAGGGCTCTTCTGCTAAGTGTGATGCTGGGGTTTGATGTGTGAATGTTCTTCTGAACAACTGCTTCTTTCATCACTACCTGCTGGTTGTCTATATTATCACTGCTTATCTCCATGTTCAGCATGTTAAATTTGTTGGATGTTTGAGTCTGCTGAGCAGCCTTGTCGACTGCTATCATTTCCTGTCCTGTTTTGAGCTTAGCTTGCTTATGTGCCCAGTTGTCCTTAACTTCCTTCCAGTGAGGGCCTGAATTGCCCACTACCTTGCCACTTGGCAGTATCATCAAGGGAGCTTTTTCCACCTCCTGCTGTTTACTGAATTCCACTGTGTTGATTTTATCTTTCTTTTGCTCTGCTGAGTGTGAAGCTAGTAGTTCCGTATGCAGCTTCCAGCATTCCAACATGTCATGACCTTGTAGCTTGCATTGTTTACAGTACTTGGGAATAAAGTCGTACTGGATTTTAACCCATTCTGTTCTGACAGATCCTGTTGCTTCATTTTCAATGTCCATGCGAACTTTTTTGGGCAAGTCAACTAGTAAATTCACGAGCACCTTAACTCTTGCACAGCTTGGGCAGGTCTTGTTGATTGTGGCCGTGTCTAAGTGCAGAGGCTTCCCAACAGCAGAAGCTAGAGAGAATAGACATCCTTGACATAGTATGTGGGAAGTAGGTTTGGGAATGATATCCAAACCATCGCCTTTGATGTTTCTTCTTCCTCCTTAAACTTGGCATCATAAATCAAAGTCCTCATCTCGTATTCAAATCCATCTTTTGCTTTCAAATAGTAGACTGCTTTGGAGGTGAAGTTAATAAAATCTTGCCAAAGTGTCAGTCGAATCAGTGCATGTCTAGCTCTGAGAAGTCCGATGTTGCAATCGCCCTTAATTTCATATTGCACAGGAATTATTCTTCGGAGCTCTTGAATATCTGGCCAGCCATATGAGAACTTACCGATTTACTGCGTATTGGAGTCCCTCGATTAGTTTTATTCTGTCGATCTCTGCTTCTGTGAACTTGACGAACGATTGTCCTTGCAAGAAAGAAGCTTTTTTGAGAGGTATTGGGTCGATTGTGGTTGTCGATTTAGGGTTCTTAGTTGTCGAATTTAGGGTTGATAGTAAGGAGGTGACTGTAGTTTAGGGGTTGCGAGTTGCTGGGGTTTGTTGAGGGGGGTTGGGGAGTCGAGGATGAGAGTTTGCCAGTCGGTGTATCGCCGGCCGGCGTAGTCATCGCCATTAGCGATGAGCTTCTGAGCTTCTCACTCTCTTTCTCTCTCTATCGCCGGACCCTTTCTCTCTTTCTCTCTCTGCTTTGTAGGTGTTGCCTTAGAAGCCACGCTTTAAAAATGTGGTCGATATGGTACAAAGGTCACACTTATATTTTCTCATATAGCCATGCTTTTATGACATAGGCTCCCTAGTTTACCTTCTCATGGGTCTTTGTCGCTTGTGTTTTAGCTTTAAGCAAGTAGTCCCCGACTTTGAGTGGCTTGATCTTTGCCTTTTTGTTATAATAGCGTTTTGCTTGCTGCTTTTTGCGATCATCCTTACATAGGCCATATCTCTTCGTTCTTCGACCTCGTCGAGCTTCTGCCTTCTATTTTCATCATTACTGGGTCTGCTTTTGTGGGAATATCTTAGGCTGGGCTCCCCGACTTCGACCAGTATTACTGCATCAGTCCCATAGACCAATGACTAGGGCGTCTCTGCTGTGCTCGTCTTCGGCATTGTTCGGTAGGCCCAGAGTACTTCTGGTAATATTTCCAGCCATAATCCTTTGGCGTCTTTGAGTTTCTTCTTCATGGTGTTCAGTATCGACTTGTTGGAGGATTCCGCTTGTTCGTTGCCCGCAGAGTGGTATGGCGTTGAGAGTATTCTTTTGATGTGCCCTTTTTCAAAAAACTTAGCGGTCTTTTTTCCCGTAAAATGGGGTCCGTTGTCGCAGCTGATCTCTTTGGGGAGACCGAAACGATGTATGATGTTTTTCCATATGAAGGCGATCACTTCCTATTCGTGTATTTGGGCGAATGCTCTTGCTTCTACCCATTTAGAGAAATAGTCAGTTAAAACCAAAAGAAATCGTATGTTACCTTGTCCTTCCGAGAGGGAGCCCACGATGTCCATTCCCCATTTGGTGAAGGGCCAAGGGGAAGTCACTGAGTGTAGGTGTTCGCCTGCTTGTGAATCATTAGGGCATACCTCTAGCATTGCTTGCATTTTTTCACAAAATCTGCGGCCTCCTTTTTCATGGTGGGCCAGTAATACCCTGCCCGTATGAGGCATCTGACCAAAGCCTGATTACCGGAATGAGCTCCATACTGGCCTTCATGTACTTCCTCAAGGACGCACCGCGTCTGATTTGGGCCCAAGCATTTCACCAGAGGGCCGCCGTACGTCCTCTTGTACAGGTCGTTGTGAATGATGTTGTACCTTGCTGCTTGCATCCGCAATTTCTTGGCTTCTTTTGTATCAACTAGGAGTATCCTGTCCTGCAAGTATGTAACAATATGGTTGCACCAGTCCTAAGTCGGGTTTATGGTTCTTACCTTGATTAGGTCTATTGATGAATTGAAATGATGGACTATGCTTCTGTCTCCGGTTGCAATGTTTTTGGTGGCTGCAGCTAATTTGGCGAGGTCGTCCGCCTCGGTATTCTGCGCTCGGGGGATTTGGTCAAGTTGGCATTCGTCGAACTCGGTAGCAGCTTGCAGATTTCGGTCTGGTACTTTTGTAACCTCTGTTCCTTGATTTGGAAAGTCTCTGTGACTTGGTTGACCACGAGTTGAGAATCGTAACACAGTCTTAGCCGCTTCGTTCCGTATTTGAGTGCTAGTCTTAATCCTGCAATTATAGCCTCATACTCGGCTTCGTTGTTAATCATGTCCGGGCATCTTATGGATTGGCGAATCACTTTGGTTGTTGAGACTTTGAGTACGGGTCCCAACCCGAACCCTAACACGGTAGACGTGCCATCAGTGTACAGGACACAGAGTTCTTGCGTTTGGGGAGAAGCGTGGACAGCTTCTTTTTCGACTTTGGGCATTATTTTTGCGCTGAAGTTGGCGACGAAGTCTGCGAGGACTTGTGACTTTATCACTGTTCACGATAGATATGTGATATCGTGCTCGCTCAATTCGATGGCCCGTTTGGCCAACCTGCCCGATAGCTCGGGTTTATGCAGAATGCTTCTTACGAGGAAAGTCGTGACGACCGAGATGGGGTGGCATTGGAAATGTGGTCTAAGCTTCCGTGAAGCTATGACTAAGGCCAGAGCCAATTTTTCGAGGTGGGGGTATCTTTTCTCAGCGTCGACTAGTGTTTTGCTAATGTAATAGATGGGAGACTGCGTACCTTTATTTTCCTGGACCAGGACAGCGCTCACAGCTACTTCGGACACGGCGAGATAGACGAGGAGGTGTTGCCCCGGTTCTGGTTTTGATAGCAATGACGGCGATGACAAGTACACCTTTAACTCCTTCAGGGCTTGAGCGCACTCAGGGGTCCATTGGAGGCCGTATCGTTTTTGAGTACGCCGAAGAATTTATGGCACCTATCAGATGATCGCGAAATGAACCTTGAAAGGGTGGCGATATGACCAGTCAACCTCTGAACCTATTTTTGGGTGGCCAAATGTCCTGGTATCCCTTCAATGGCCTTAATTTGGTCAGGACTGACCTCGATACTTCCCTATGACACTAGGAAACCTAAGAATTTTCCTGAGGCTACGCCAAATGCATAATTTTTGAGGTTCAGTTTCATTCCCTATTGCCTGAGTATGCCGAAGGTTTCTCTCAAGTGCTCGATGTGATCTTCTTTCCTTTTCGATTTGGCCAGCATGTGGTCTATATAGACTTCTATCATTTTACCGGGTTGGTCTTTAAACATCCTCGTCACCAACCTTTCATAAGTCGCCCCCGCATTTTTCAGCTCGAAGGACATGACCCTGTAGCAGTACGTCCCTTGATGGGTGATGAAGGTGATTATTTCCTGATCCTCTTCCTCCATGAGGATCTGATTCTGCAGCTTCGACCGTATCGGGGTCTCTGATGACATCCTTGCTGTCGTCACACATTGACCTCGACCCTATTGATTGCTATGCCTCTTTTTCTTTGTCCTTTGTTTGATGGGTGGATGTACAGTCTAGGGCGATGCAATAGCATTCCTGGGATGTGCGTTGTTCCCCTCGTATACTGAATATTCCCCATGGATTTGGGAATTTGATGACTTGGTATAAGCTGGAGGGGATGGCTCTCATGGTGTGTATCCATGGTCGCCCTATTATGGCACTGTACGCCGTGTCTTGGTCCATGATATGGAATGTAGTTGTTACAACCCGTAAATTCGTACATTGGAATACGCTATGAAGTAGCTTACATATAAGGACCTAAGAACCCGGAAAATAGTTCAAAAGTTAAGAAAAAGAGCCGAAGTGTCGCATAGTTGGATATGCGACCGCAAAGCACAAATGCGGACCGCATATCCAACACCAGGGTCGCAAACTGAGACAGAGTTCTAGGCTGAAATTGTGTCAAATATGCGGCCAGTATGCGGACCGCATAAAGTAAATGCGGACTGCAAATGTGACACCTTCCATCGCAGAATGGAACAGAGTTCTGGGCTGAATCCGCATCTGAAATGCGACCAGAATGCAGTCGCATTGTTGAAAAGGCGAACCGCAAATCTGGCCCTTCTGCGTCGCATAATGCAGCAGATTTTTGGGTTGAGATTTGCGACCAGAATGCGAACCGCATGTCCTGTTTACGGCGGATGCGATCGCAAACCTGAAAATGTCAAACACGTGTGCCACTTATTGACAGCCCTATAAAAGGGACCCAAACCCGTTCCTTCTTCATTTTTCTGAAACTTAAACATAGTAGAAGGCCCCCAAACGACCCCTCTCAAAGCCCCACACCAACACAACCAATTTCCTCTCTTCCAAGCTCTAAATTGAAGAAGGAATCAAGGAATTGAAGAACTAAAAAGAAACCCTAGCTGAATTTCCCCCTTCTACGAACCCAGATTGAGGGCAAGACCTAGAATCTGAGGAATCAAAGGAGAAGGCTAGGAATTCACATGCAAGGTAAGTTATTACTCCCTTTCATTTAATTTTCCCTTGGGCATTCATGATATGTAGTTGCATGCCTAAAAAGACCCATGGGAGGGTGGTAGGAAATCAAGAATTCAAGATAAACACTGCTAAACGGGATGGGTCATGATTATTATGGGTTGTAAATGAGTTGCATGTGTTATAAATACGTTTGATAAAGTTTAGAGGAGAAAGGGGTGTGGGGAGGCACCATGCAAAACTAGGGGATTGTGATTAATGATAATTATGACGCTTAGTGAGTAATGGGTGAATTGTTCCTTAATTGTAGACTAAGGAATTGTAGCGATTGCGTGGCTTGAGAACTGGCACAGTAAACACCAGGTATGTAAGACTATACCGTTCTTTCTTTTGCACGACTCCTGTCGAATACGATGTGAGGAACAAGCCCCAAACAAACACTCTATTCTTAGAAGTTAGGGTTGCTTATGTTGTTTCCCTCCATGGAATGATCGCTCTTGTTTTATGATATCAATGTTGATGGTAATTCTTGAGTCTTATAAAGCTCATGTTAAAGAGGTACTCTTAACTACGTGTGAAAAAGGGGATAAAAAATGTATGTCGCTAAAAGGGTCCGGAACATATTTTCATAAATGAGCCTGTAATGTATTATATATGTGTAATCTAATCCGTATGACCGTGCCTAATGAAGGCCGGGTATGTTATGACCGCGCCTAGTACGGTCGGGTAAGATATGCTATGATATGATGATTGTTATAACCCATATTTGTACGTGTTAGATTACACTGTAAGATAGTCTACCTTGGTTCGAGAAGGGAATTACCTTTGAGACAATAAGAGTTTAGTCCTATTGGTCCTAAACGATGCAAAGGTGTACAAGGGCGGTTAACAAGTATTAGAGGATAAACGAGTTAAGGAAGTTGTAACTCGCGTTTTTGGGAAAATCGAGAGGTGTTTAACATTACCAAAATGTCATGTTTTAAGGTATTTGAATGATATGATATCCGTTTCATAAGTCTTGAAGTCAAACGAGTTATGAAACAAAAGTCGACAAAAGTTGTCGCAACTTAGGTTCACAATTTTACTTAAACGTTAGGTCAAATGTTTCTGCGATTTTCTCCCAATTTACAAGGAGTTACGGGGTGATCTACCTACCAAATTAAAGGTCTATGAGTCTAGTTTCCAATGCTTCAAACCTTTTGTCAGTACGATCTCGGAGTATTGATATAATTGCATTTCCGTAGAACTGCGCAGGCTGG